>BLSH010037877.1:0-14483 GCA_018402905.1 Glandirana rugosa
AATAGGGTGTATAGTAATTAGAGATGTGAAAGCGTATTCTATTATCCTTATAAGTAAGATCATTCTATGTTTTATGAGCACATCTGCAATAAAAATGTGTATTGCACTTTGATACTGGTACTGGTACTTACTCCGGATAAATTAAGTCTCATCTATCCAGGTATCACAAACAGATGCTAGAGATGAGTAGCACACCGAGGAAGCTTAGAGCAGATATCTCGGTCTTACCTAACTCAAGTCCATTTCTAGCAACAGGTCAACAAACTGCTATCTAATCGGACGGACATATACATTACTGTGAACCTACAGTAAACCTGCTCTTCCCCTGGGTTGCCCAGTCAATGGTATCTATAGCTCAAAAAAAAATAACCTCACATATTCAGACATCAGCTCCATGCCTAAAAGCTATGGCTTCTCCACCCATCAAAAAACTTATATAGGACATAGCTCTGAGGAAGAAGGCATTGCCTTCGAAACATATTAGCTGGCGCAGCCCTCATGTCCTTTCTACCATGGTTTTGGGACCAGCACCAATACAGGACCTCCATGTCGGAGGCTTATTTTATGTGGTTTTCTTCACATGTTTGTGAGTACTTTTATCTATTTTTAATACATTTAATACACCTTGGGTTAATGCACTAGGCCAGTGGGCCTTCTTTTTCTTTCATACCTTATAGGACATGTAAGAATCTTAAGACTCATTAATCAACTCACAGCGATACTAAATAATGATCTTTAACAAGGTCTAGGTACACTGAGACTCACACATCCTTATATTACAGTAAATCATGAACATGTTCCTCCTCCGGTCACTTTTTCTGCATCCCACCTCAACTTTTCCATTCTCCTCCTCTGTACCCCGCTCCTCCCATTCACCGCTCCTCTGCATTGGAACTCTCACCTCTCTTTATAATCATTCCAATTTTTAACTCTAAACTTTCCTATCCTACAAACATGCACACCTAGTGTGAGGTAGGCATATATCTTTCCCAACCATAAAGATACCACTAACTTCAGATGCTATTACATATCAACTGCCCAATACATCCACCCACTCCTATTCTTCGACCTGCCAAAGTTTTTCTAACTACTATACCCGAGTTTCACTTAGGCCCCTTTCACATTTATACGACTTGTCCTGCGACTTGGGACTGCAAAGTCGCATGACAAGTCGTTCCCCATTATTTCCAATGAGTACCGTTCATATCTGTACGACTTCAAGTCATGCCGACTTCAAAGGAGTCCCTGCATTATTTTGGCCCAACTTAGATGCAATTTGAGGTCCATAGACTTCAATGTTAAACCCTGAAAGCTGCATGCAAATCGCACCCGAATAATATAGATGCGATTTCTGTACTATTTCTGTACGACTTTGCAATATGTTTTCATTGTGCCAAAGTTGCAACAAAGTCGGAACAAAGTCACACTGATCCGAAATCGCTGTAAAATCGAGGTAAAACTGTGGTAAAATCACAGCAAAGTCGCAGCAAGAAAATGCGGTAAAACCCCGTTGCACAAGTAAAGGGGCCTTTGTCTATTTTCCTAACCAGGATTTTCTGGCAATTGTTACAATGTTTTATATCACACAATATTTGTGCAGCGGTTCTGCAAAAGCAATTTTTTGGAAAAAATGCACTTTAATTAATTTAAAAAAAAAAACACAATATATACCAGTTTGTTTTTGTAGAACAACCAGGGGGCCTACTCTAGACCACCAGGTAAGGGGTACAATGCCCAACATGGATGGCACACCAATTTCAGATGCCACCCAGGACCACCAGGGAATGACAATCTTACAGTGCAATCTGTCATTGCCGCCCACCAGTACCCACCAATGACACCTATCAGTGCCCATCAGTGCAACCTATCAGTGCCACCTATGAGTGCCCATCAGTGCCACCTATGAGTGCCCATCAGTGCCGCCTATGAGTGCCCATCAGTGCCACTTATCAGTGCCAATCAGCGCTGCTTATCAGTGCCGCCTATCAGTGCCCATCAGTGCTGCATATAAGTGGCTCATCATCAGTGCCCCTCAGTGATGGAGAAAATGTACTTATTTACAATGTTTTGTGACAGAAACAAAGGCAAACTTTTGTTTTCAAAATTTTCGGTCTTTTTTTATATGTAGCGCAAAAAATAAAAACCCCAGAGGTGGTCAAATACCACCAAAAGAAAGCTCTATTTGTGGGAACAAAATGTTAAAAAATTTATTTGGGTACAATGTCGCATGACTTCACAATTGTCATTCAAAATGCGACAGCGCTGAAAGCTGAAAATTGGTCTGGGCGGGAAGGTGGGTAAGTGCCTGGTATTGAACTGGTTAATAAACACATAGCAGTCTTAGCCCGTAGGGTTCAATATTGAGCTGGCCCACCCTTTGCGTCTATAATAACTTCATCTCTTCTGGGAAGGCTGTCCACAAGGTTTAGGAGTGTCTATGGGAATGTTTGACCATTCTTCCAGAAGCGCATTTGAGAGCTCAGGCACTGATGTTGAATGAGAAGGCCTGGCTCGCAGTCACCGCTCTAATTCATCCCAAATGTGTTCCATCAGGTTGAGGTCAGGACTCTGTGCAGGCCAGTCACATTACTCCACCCCAAACTCGCTCATCCATGTCTTTATGGACCTTGCTTTGTGCAGTGGTGCGCAGTCATGTTGGAACAGGAAGGGGCCATCCCCAAACTGTTCCTACAAAGTTGGGAGAATGAAATTGTCCAAAATGTCTTAGTATGCTGATGCCTTAAGAGTTCCCTTCACTGGAACTAAGGGGCCAAGCCCAGCCTCTGAAAAACAATTCCACGCTATAATCCCCCCTCCACCAAATGATTTGGACCAGTGCACAAAGCAAGGTCCATAAAGACATGGATGAGCGAGTTTGGAGTGGAGGAACTGGAAGAACAGTCAAACATTTCCAGAGACACCTGCCTAAACCTTGTGGACGGCCTTCCCAGAAGAGTTGAAGCTGTTATAGCAGCAAAGGGTGAGACAACTCACTATTGAACCCTACAAACTAAGACTGGGATGCCATTAAAGTTCATGTGTGTAAAGGCAGGTGTCCCAATACTTTTGGTAATTTAGTGTATAGAGCAATACATTTAAAAGGCTAAAAATAAAACGTATGTGGCTTACGTCCAAAGTTATAATAATAGCTATAAAGAATGGAGCTGAAGAAAAAAAACAAGCAGAACAGGGCACCATCATCTAAGTGTAATCTATTAATTAAAAGACTTTTTAAAAATCAATATTGCACTCACTGTATAATAAAGGAGATCAGCGTATCATAAATCTGATAAGGAGCACTCTGTAGTGGCTGCAGAGATCGGAAGGGAGGCGTCTGGCAAATGCAGAGCTGCACCTGGAAGTTCGGAGGCTTCCTGATAACTTTGCTTGGCTCGGATGGCGTCACTACAATGATGACATCACTATGTCAGCAGGGGGCATGGCTATGTGTTTCAGGGCATAGACCACCTCTTTGTCGAGCCAAAGGCAAGTGACAGGTCACAAGAAGGGATGTACAGTATTTAAAGCAGTGGTGGATAGGGAGTACCCAAGGCAGTCCATAGTGCTATAGATTGAATATATGGACACAATAACGATCAGAACCCATGAATGAATTGCAGGGCTGTCTTAATGCATGGGCACCCTTGGGCACCGCCCACGGGCCTCAGGTGCATGGGGGCCCCCATGATAATTTTGCATTATATTGTACTTGCCAACTGTCCCGGATTTGCCTGGACTATCATATTTTTTACTAAGCTGTCCTGGAATGGCCATTTACTGTGCCCTCCTTATCCCAGTATTGTGCCCTCCTGAAACCCCCCTGTACTGTTCCTTTTTGCCTTTCCACCTATGCCCTTTCTGTGTAATAGTCTTTGATTTATGGCATTTTTCTTATTGTTTCAAATAGATGTTATTGAAAGTACTAATAAATATATGTTTAATTCATTCATCTATTTATACTTTAATTTTTGAGGCGCGTATCTTGGGGAAAGCTACTAGGGGCCCCAGAGCATTACTTTGCCAGGGGCCCATGGTGCTATTAAATCGGCCCTGATAAAATGGAGAGAATCCAGAGAAGGGTAACAAAGCTAATAAGGGGGCTGGGGGGACCTCAGTTATGAGGAATGACTAAAAACATTAAATTATTCTACCTGGAGAAGACTAACTTAAGAGGAGACATGATCGCAATATACAAATACTGTATTTAAATGGTGATTTTAAGTAAAGACACTACAGTATATATCGGGGATGACAAGCTTCACACTTCGATATACAGAAAACCAACTGACCGATGCAGCTATCTCCATAGTTCCAGTTTTCACCCCCAATACACTAAACGGGCCATCATACACAGCCAGGCCATCAGATACCCCCGAATATGTTCAGACCCAGAAATAGCGACAAACTTCAGTGGCCCAAATTGTTTAATGTCAACACTTTAAAAGTCTTACAATTTATCAGGTGTGTCTGCAATCCTGCTCTACCACTGGTAGACTGGTAGAATCGTGGTTAAGGCATTCTCCAAGTATGTTACATTTTCAATGTTGCCGTTTAGGCCACACTAAAAACCCCTCTCCTCTCTGAATGGTATTTTTACTTTTTATTTTTATGTATTGGTTCATGTCCCAATGGCAGTGGCCACATTAAGGATAAGAAGTGCAACCTGAACCTAGGTTCTGACTGAACTTTGGCGTTCAACCACTTCAGCCCCGGGAGGATTTACCCCCTACTGAACAGAGCACTTTTTGCGATATGGCACTGTGTCGATTTAGCTGACAATTGCGCAGTCGTACGATGTTGTACCCAAACTAAATTGATGTCCTTTTTTTCCTACAAATAGAGCTTTCTTTTGGTGGTATTTGATCACCTCTGCGGTTTTTATTTTTTGCGCTATAAATAAAAAAAGACAGACAATTTTGCAAAAAAAAAACCAGTATTTCTTACTTTCTTACTTTTTGCTATAATACACATCCAAAACAAATATATAAAAACACAAATTTATTCATCAGTTTTGGCCAATTTATATTCTTCTACATATTTATGGTAAAAAAAAAAATGTAATAGGCGTATATTGATTGGTTTGCGCAAAAATTGCAGCGTTTATGAACCATGAGAATTAATTTATGGCATTTTTACTTTTTTTTTTTTACTGGTAACGGCGATCTGCGATTTTTATCGATACTACGATATTACGTCGGACAGATTGGACATTTTTTAACACTTTTTTGAGACCAATGACATTTATACAGTGATCAGAGCTAAAAATAGCCACTGATTAATGTGTAAATGTCATTGGCAGGGAAGGGGTTAACTTGCAGGGCGAATTCAAGGGGTTAACTGTGTTCCCTGGGTGTGTTCTAACTGTGTGGGAGCTGGGCTGGCATGGGCATGACAGATCTAACTGATCCCAGTGATAGGGAGCAGTAGATCTCTTACATGCCGCCTGTCAGAATGGGGAACCGCTGTGTTTACATCACATTTTTGTAAATATTTTATTCTATCTTTTCATGTGACAACACTGAAGAAATGACACTTTGCTACAATGTAAAGTAGTGAGTGTACAGCTTGTATAACAGTGTAAATTTGCTGTCCCCTCAAAATAACTCAACACACAGCCATTAATGTCTAAACCGCTGGCAACAAAAGTGAGTATGGTTTGGGGGTTTGTGCGCTGTTTTTTAAAATGTTGATTTATCAGGTAGGAAAATACTCTGTGTTGCTGTGTAAATACAACAGTTGTATTCTCTCCTGCTGTCAAAAAACACTGTTCAGATGAAAAAAGATACAAGCGGGGGCAGACTGACAACCCATGGGGCCCCCGGGCAGTAGAAGATCACAGGCCCCCTGTGTCCCTGTCCACACTCAAGCCAAACAAAACACCACCTACTTATTGCACTGTGCCCTCATTACATACGTTCGCCCCTACAGATGTGGGAAAGGTGTCCTGAGTGCCCACGCTAGTGTGCCCCTGTCAGGCCAGGTACCGGAGCTCAGTGCTGGAACTTGGTTTGGCACTGGGCTCCAGGATCAGCACAGATTCCTTGGGACTGAAGTACCAGGAGCCTCTCATGGGGCCCCCTATTGGCCAAGGGCCCTCGGGCAGTGTCCGTGTGCCTTTATGGTCAGTCCGCCCCTGGATACAAAATAACATTGATACTTCTAGACATGTGCACTGCCAAAAAATGTGTTCACTTTCTTTTTTGTTTCTTTCGAATATTCGCAAATTCGAATATTCGAAAGATCGGAAGTTCAGAAATTCAGAATTTGAATTATCCCATCTAAACAAATGGAATGGAACAAATTAATAAATAATAATAAAACATTTTTATTATTATTGTTGTTATTTATTATTATTATTATTATTAATTTGTTAAGTTCCATTCGTTTAGATGTGGCATTTGTTATTTATGATAATTCATAACTACGGATACATTTGTATTCGTTATGTTCACTAACAGGTTAACCCCTTCCATGCCAGTGACATTTATACAGTAATCAGTGGATATTTTTAGCTCTGATCGCTGTAAAAATGTCAATTGTCCCAAAAAAGTGTCAAAAATGTCCGATGCAATGTCACAGTACAGATGAAAATCGCAGATCTCCGCCTTTACTAGTAAAAAAAAATAGTAAAAGCGCTTTAAATTAATTTTTATGGTTTGTTAATGCAGCAAGTTTTGCGCAAACTAATCAATAATTGGGATTTTTTACCAAAAATGTTTAGAAGAATACATTTTGCCTTAAACTGATGAATACATTTGTTTTTCTATATTTTTTTTTTTTTGAATATGTATTATAGCAAAAAGTAAAAACATTTTTTTTTTCAAAATTGTCGCTCTTTTTTTGTTTATAACGCAAAAAATAAAAACCGCAGAGGGGATCAAATACCACCAAAAGAAAGCTCTATTTGTGTAGAAAAAAGGACGTCAATTTTGTTTGGGTACAACGTTGTATGGCCGCGCAATTGTCAGTAAAAGTGATGCAGTGCCGAATCACAAAAAGTGCTCTGGTGAGGAAGGGTGCAAATCCTTCTGGGGCTGAAGTGGTTAATCTGCATATGATGTTAGTTAAATCAACCTGACAAGTAAAAATGAAATGTGCTCTTATTTAACTCTTAGTTTATTGTTATCATATATCATATCATAATTCCTTCTTCCCCTTCTCCCCTTAACTAATATTTTATCAGCTGATTGTTAATTCTATTTTTCCAACCAATAATATTTAACCTGTTTCATTTTTACTTGTTTTGTTTGTTTCATGTACATGCTGTTTTTTTTGCCAAAGCTCCTAAACTCAACTCCATAAAAGTCTAAAGCCTCGTACACACGGGACGACGATCGTGTTCAACACGTCATACTCACGACCGTTGTATGCAGAATCGATCGTCTGTGGCGGCGCTTTCAACAGTTGAACGTACGTCGGTCGTTCGTGGGAGTTGTATGTGCAGACTAGAAAACTTGGTCGTGTCAACAAGCTCGCATACGACCGTTGAGTCGTGTGTAGAGCAGCTGTGTTCAACAAAGTTGTATTATGCTAAACACGCATGCGCCAAGTCCACTTTCAACTAACATGAAATTAGAAAGGAGCCCAAAAGGTTACGCTACTTCCTCATTATACGCTCGTTCGCGTCATCACGTTCGGCCGGCCGCAAGTTGTAGGTACGACCGTCGTGTGCATGTCAGTAGGCTACATACGACCGTCAACGTACGATTCAACACGGTCGTACGCACGATCGTCGTCCCGTGTGTACGAGCCTTAAGGGGTTGATTTACTAAAATTGGAGAGAGCAAAATCTGGTGCAGCTTTGCATGGTAGCCAATCAGCTTCTAACTTCAGCTTGTTCAATTAAGCTTTGACAATAAAATCTGAAAGCTGATTGGTTTCTTTGCAGAGCTGCAACAGAGTTTGCACTCTCCACCATTAGTAAATCAACCCCTAAGTGTCCATGTGCACAGAGGGGTTGATTTACTAAAGCTGGAGAGTGCAAAAACTGGTGCAGCTTTGCATGGTAATCAATCAGCTTCTAACCTCAGCTTGTTCAATCAAGCTTTGACAGTAAAACCTTGAAGCTGATTGGTTTCTGTGTGGAGCTGCACCAAATTTTGCACTTTCAAGCTTTAGTAAACCAACCCCATAGGCTTTTAGGATCATTCAGAACCTGTTATGGTTAGGGGAGGTTCAACCTCGCTCAACCTCCCCCAACCACCCGATCCTGAATGCGGAAGAATCATGTTCGGGATAGGAACAGTTTGACCGCCACCAAATGTTGCACGATTGTGGTGAAATTGCTGTGCAATTTTGCTCGTTATACGTTTTCCCATGGCCGGTGGTCAAAGTAGGCTGTGTGTACATGAAGCCTTAGTGTAATAAAAAAATAAAATTGTTTTTGCTAAGCAATTTCACAAAAAAAGTGATGTTTGCCCTAAAAAATGATATGTGTTTTACTTTGGTATTTTAGCTAATGTCAAAGTGTTTGTTCTTACCACTTCAGCCCCGGAAGGATTTCCCATGTTAGGACCAGAGCACTTTTTGCGATTCGGCACTGTGTCGCTTTAACTGACAATTGCGCGGGCGTGCGACGTTGTACGTAAACAGAATTTGCGTCCTTTTATCCTCACAAATAGAGCTTTCTTTTGGTGGTATTTGGTCACCTCTGCATCGTTTCTGATCACCGCTATAAACAAAAAAAGAGCGGCAATTTTGAAAAAAATAACAATATTTCTTACTTTTTGCTAAAACACAAATCCCCAAAAAAAAAAATAAAAAAAAAATGTATTCTTCAGTTTTGGCCGATTTATATTCTTCCTCATATTTGTATAAAAAAAAATTACAATCTGCGTTTATTGATTGGTTTGCACAAAAGTTGCCGTGTTTACAAACCATGAGAATTCATTTCTGGCATTTTTTTATTACTATTAATGACGGCGATCTGAGATTTTTATCGAGACTGCGATATTGCAGTGGACATGTCGGATGTTGTTGACACTTTTTTAGGACCAATGACATTTATACAGTGATCAGAAATTTAAATGTCCACTGATTACTGTATAAATGTCATTGGCAGGGAAGGGGTTAACCTGCAGGGGGCAATCAAGGGGTTAACTGTGTTCCCTAGGTGTGTTCTAACTGTGAAGGGGTTGGGCTGCCATGGGCATAAGAGATCTAACTGATCCCAGTGACAGGGATCAGTAGATCTCTTACATCCCCACTGACAGAATGGGAAACAACCGTGTTTACATCGGCGGTTCCCTGTTCATCTCTGGTAGGCAATCGCGGCTCGCCGGTGGAGATCGAGTCTGCCCGAGCCAGCAGCCACACTCCTGCAGAGTGCGGAGGGCATGATAGCGCGCTGGGGTTTATAGACAGCGATCCGCGGGATGCTGCCACTCTGCAGCAATAAATGCACGCAAGCCAGCCGGGAACCGGTTAAATAGGCCCATGAGAAAAGATAAGTATGTCTCTGGTCCATAGTCAGTGTATAGGTGTTAGAGTTAAAGTAGTTAATTCAGCCCCTCTAGGTGCATTTTATGAACAAAGCATTTAAATATATTACCCACTTGCTTCCCAGACCAATTCTGACACTTTGCTCCTACATGTAAAAAACATTATTTTTTTTTGCTAGAAAATTACTCAAAACCCCCAAACGTTATATATGTTTTTTTAGCATAGACCCTAGGGAATAAAATGGGTATTGTTGCAATTTTTTACCTTGCACGGTATTTGTGCAGCAATTTTTCAAACGCATTGTTTTTGGAAAAAAAAACAGTTTTATGCTTTAAAAAACAAAAAAAAAAAAACAGTAAAGTTAGTCCAACTTTTTTGTAAAAGTGAAAGATGATGTTACGCCGAGTAAACAGATACCTGACATGTCACGCTTTGAAATAGTGTGCGTAAGCGGAACTTAAGAACTTCCGTTTTAAAGGAAGATGACCCCCTGGCATGCCACAATTGGCATGTCATTTTTTTTGGGGGGGGGGGGTCCACTTCCTCTCCTAGAGCCGCGGCTCCGGAAGGAAGTTCACCTTCTACCCCTCCCTCTCGGCGATCTTCTGGGACACATCACAGGACCCAGAAGATACAATTCGCGCATATGCAGTGCTCGCCCGTCTATGAAGCAAAACTTCTGTTGCCGGTGCCGCTGAGGGGAGAGGGAGAAGAGAGAGCCCTCGGGTGACCGCATCGCTGGAGCCTGGGACAGGTGAGTGTCCGATTGTTACACTTTTTGTAGCTGCTAGGTGACGCTTTAAAATTTTTTACAGGTTACATGTTTAGAGTTACAGAGGAAGTCTAGAGCTAGAATTATTGCTCTCACTCTAATGCTCGTGGTGATACCTCACATGTGTGGTTTTAATGCCGTTTACATATGTGACTTATGTATGCATTTGCTTCTGTGCACGAGCTCGCAGGGACGGGGGCTCTTTAAATTTTTATTTTATTATCATTCTTTATTTTAGCTTTATTTTTTATTTTTACACTGTCATGTTAAAAAAAACATTTTTGATCTCTTGTATTCCTATTACAAGGAATGTAAACACCCCTTGTAATGGGAATAGTGTGTGACAGGTCCTCTTTATGGAGAGATAGGGGGTCAATAAGACCCCACATTTCTCCTCCAGGCTGGAAAGACTGAGATAAAAAAAAATAAATAAACAATCTCAGTCTCTCCAGCTGCATCCCCGGCTTTGTTTACTAAAGCTGGCCCGGACGTGATGTTATAACGTCGCGCCCGGGCCTCCGAGGGTCATAGAGATTACTGGTGATCTGATGGTCACCAGTCACCTCCCTGACAAACTTCCGCCGGGGGACAATTCATTATCTAGTAAATCTAAAGGATATTGAACAAGAAAATTTTATAATGTATGGTCAGCTTTACTGTCCAAAATGACACTAATATTTCTTTTTTACAGATGCTAAATGCCAGCTTAATCTCTAAGAAATTGCAACCTGTCTAAAATGGTTTTCTAGCTGTAGCACAAACCTGCAATGTTAATTCCATCCTCGGTTTTAAGAAACACAAATATTTATTTTTGTATAGATGACAATGTTCAGAAATTCCAAACATCCAAACAAGCTTTTGAGCTGTGGTGCAAATCTGTGTGCTATTTCCATTGTCAGTGTTCAAAAAAATACACTTTTTTCAAGATGTTAAATGCTCCTCTCAGGAAATTGCAGACCTCCTAGATGTGGTGCAAAACTGTATTCTATTTTCATTGTCAGTGTCAAAAAGGCTAATAAGTTTTTTTTTATATATATATATAATGTTAAATGCCTGTTCAAGCTCTCAATAATTGTAGCCTGTTCACAGAGACTTTCTAGCTGTGTTTTTTTTTTTTTTTTTAACAAATATTTTATTGATTCTTGAAGCAGTTTACAATGTAAAAAAGGCAGATGAATATCAAATACAGTAAATAATGCACATTGCAATCAATCTCAGGAAATTGCAGACCTCCTAGATGTGGTGCAAAACTGTATTCTATTTTCATTGTCAGTGTCAAAAAAGGCTAATAAGTTTTTTTTTATATATATATAATGTTAAATGCCTGTTCAAGCTCTCAATAATTGTAGCCTGTTCACAGAGACTTTCTAGCTGTGTTTTTTTTTTTTTTTTAACAAATATTTTATTGATTCTTGAAGCAGTTTACAATGTAAAAAAGGCAGATGAATATCAAATACAGTAAATAATGCACATTGCAATCAATCTCAGGAAATTGCAGACCTCCTAGATGTGGTGCAAAACTGTATTCTATTTTCATTGTCAGTGTCAAAAAAGGCTAATAAGTTTTTTTTTATATATATATAATGTTAAATGCCTGTTCAAGCTCTCAATAATTGTAGCCTGTTCACAGAGACTTTCTAGCTGTGTTTTTTTTTTTTTTTTAACAAATATTTTATTGATTCTTGAAGCAGTTTACAATGTAAAAAAGGCAGATGAATATCAAATACAGTAAATAATGCACATTGCAATCAATCTCAGAGCACTCCAAACAAACAATTTGACAAATTGACAAATTCTCCCTGCACAAGTTTCTGAGGTATCTGTAGCGGAGCTTAAGTTAATCTGCTCTTTATATAATTCGTTCTAACCCTGAGTCAGTATCTGTTTCTTTTGAAACGGAACCGGTTTAGTGAAGATCTCTTGCTGTGGAAGCGCGGAGGAGCGAATAAAGGATTAAGACATATGATTCGGTCTCCGTGTACTGTTATTTTTATTAGGTTAGGTCTGGTATTCCCTATCCACGTATGAACCTTAGGAGCAGGTTATGTATTGATTTGTTTTGTGTAGGGTCAAATCTTTAGTTGTAAACTGTCCTAAGTAATGTAAGGGGGGGGGAGGGGGGAGGGATGGTGTTGGTGGTTAGATAGGTAGGGGGGGTAGGAAAGGAGGGAGGGGGGGTAGGAAAGGAGGGAGGGGGGGGTGGGAAAGGAGGGAGGGGGGGGGATGTGGTGGGCCACCGAACACTGCATGCTGCTCATGAAAAGTGGAGAAGATTGTAAAATAAGGTTATGTTATCAAAAGTTCACAAGTCTAGGAGGACAAAAGCGTCGTAAATTCTGTTGTGTTGCTGAAGTGTATCCAACATTCCCATGTTTTGTGAAATTTTTCTGGTGTTTCTCTCACCTGGTGGACTAGATCTTCCATTTCTGCGATAGGTTTAATTCTTAGTAGCCAATCCTTAATTGTAGGGGGGTTTTTATCACGCCAATGTTTGGGGATGCACATTTTGGCCGCATTTATAAGGTGGATGATGATCGATTGTTTGTAAGCTGCTTGTGTTATGGATGTGTGATGAAGTAGGTATTGCGTTGGAGTGAAGTCTGGGGTGTAGGTGGTGATCTTAATTATGTGACTGTGTATTTCTTCCCAAAATGGTTTAATAAGGGGGCACTCCCACCATATATGGATCATTGTCCCAGTGGTTTCGTTACATCTCCAGCATAGTGGAGGTGCGTCCGTGTGGTATTTGTGTACTTTATCGGGGGTTTTATACCATCGTGAAAATATTTTGAAACTGTTCTCTTGGATGGATAGATTCCTCGACCCCTTGTGTATGTGTGAGAAGATGCATTCCCAGTCTTCTAATGATATGGCTGTACGTAACTCCTTTTCCCATTTTAAGATAACGGGGTGTTGTTTCAGGTCTGCATTTGTAAATAGCATACCACATATCCGTGAGATAAGGTGTTTCTAGCTGTGGTATAAACCTGTATGCTATTTCTGTCATTAGTGTTAAAAAATCAAAACATACTCTCTTCTGACCCTGGGCACCCAGGGGCCCATCTATCACTCTTCTCCTATCTGTGGTTCCTTTATTCCCTCTCTGATGATTTTGTTGGACCTCACACATAGTGATCCCTCTAGTGGGTTCATCTATCTCTCGATTGCATCTTAACCACGCAGATAAAGGGTGGGAGTTGGTTCCTAGAGGCACAGTCTGATCCCATTTGGGGTGCTAGGACCATATCCCGAACCTCTCTATTTTTATACCTGACTATAACATTGATGCTTTTAGAGAGCATTTCAAGTTGTTGTTTACAGGCGTAGGAGGTCCACTAGGTTTGCTATGTTCTAGATCACTGTTATTTTGATGTAGAAAGCAACCATGTACACTATTTCTATATAGACTCAGATTGTATGTCCATATTTGTTTAAAAACCTAATAAAATTTATTAAAGTAGAATCTAAAAAAAAAAAAAAAAAATCAAAACACTTTATTTTCTGATGCTACAATAAATGCACACTCAAGCTCTCAAAAATTGTCCGCACAGGCTTTGTATGATATTTAAATATTGGTGTCCACAAAAAACACATTATTTTTCTGCTAAATACCTGTTCAATCTTTGAGAAAAAGAGACCTATCCAAACAAGCTATTTATCTGTGATGCACACCTGTATGCTAATGCTTTCCTCATTTAAAAAAAAAAAAGACACAATTTAATTTTTTCATGATGCTAAATGCCTTCTCAAGCTCTCAGATATTGTGGCCAATCATTGTGCCTGTCTGTATTGCCCCCAGAGTGCATTGTCTTGCAGACTTTGTCTGCATTGACTACTTGTGCATTGCAGTGTCTATCTTGCATTTGCCCTTTACACTGTGGGTTTTTCCCTTTTCCAACATGGCGCCGGTGTCGACCAGCTTCCTGGTGTGATGTCATATCTGGCGTGGACCGCACATGTGTGCCAAATCAATCTGGGTGTCCACACCACTGCTGATGCCACTGGCTGTTGGAGCGGTAGAGGGGGAGTTAAATAGATGCTGCCTGTAAGCAGAGGCTTTCCATGAGAAACGACCATGTGTTTAAACATAGAGGATTGAGGTGAGATCATGTCCTTAGAGATTGCAGAAAAGTATGACATGAAACTATAGAGAAGGCTGCTCAATTCCAATTTTCCAATTTTCAGTAATAGTAAGTAGAAATTATAAACAGAAAAAAGATAGAATAGAAGAGAATGGAGAATGGAGAAGAAAAGGGGGGGGGGGGGGTGA
>BLSH010037877.1:14493-28652 GCA_018402905.1 Glandirana rugosa
TGCATTGACTACTTGTGCATTGCAGTGTCTATCTTGCATTTGCCCTTTACACTGTGGGTTTTTCCCTTTTCCAACATGGCGCCGGTGTCGACCAGCTTCCTGGTGTGATGTCATATCTGGCGTGGACCGCACATGTGTGCCAAATCAATCTGGGTGTCCACACCACTGCTGATGCCACTGGCTGTTGGAGCGGTAGAGGGGGAGTTAAATAGATGCTGCCTGTAAGCAGAGGCTTTCCATGAGAAACGACCATGTGTTTAAACATAGAGGATTGAGGTGAGATCATGTCCTTAGAGATTGCAGAAAAGTATGACATGAAACTATAGAGAAGGCTGCTCAATTCCAATTTTCCAATTTTCAGTAATAGTAAGTAGAAATTATAAACAGAAAAAAGATAGAATAGAAGAGAATGGAGAATGGAGAAGAAAAGGGGGGGGGGGGGGCCACGACGGTCCAGAACAACAAAGTAGTTGGTCATCTCTATCCTACATAAGACTCAGGATCCAAGAAGTACCTTATCCATATCCATCCATATCCATTCAAAATGTGTTACCTTAGGGCAGGACCAGAATATATGTAGTATCATCCCATAACAGCCTTTTTTTAGCAGTGGTGCAAACCTGTATGCTATTTCCATAATCGGTGTCCAAAAAAAACATTTTTTTTTCAGATGCTGAATGGCTGCTCAAGCTCTAAGCAATTGTGGCCTGCCTGTCCAAAAAGACTTTTTAGCTGTGTTGCAAACCTGCATGCTATGTAAAAAAAAAAGACTATAATATTTAATGCTTTACGAATGCTATTTTTTTTTGAAGATGCTAAATGCCCATTCAAGTTTTCAGAAAATGCCCGTTCAAGCTTTAATTATTGCTGCCTGTTTAGAAAGTCTTTTTTGCTGTTGTACAAACCTGCTATTTCCATCATCACTGTTAAAAAAAGACACTTGTCAGGAATCAGCAGCAGAGATGGCCAAATCTGTGTAGCTACCACCTCAATACTGGGCACCCCCTTCCTGCCAAGGCCAATTTTCAGCTTTCAGTGCTGTTGTGCTTTGAATAATAATATGTCTGCCATGCAACACTGTACCCATGTGAAATATCTATTGTTTTTTTTTTTTTCACACAGATAGAGCTTTCATTAGGCGGCTTTTAAATCAAAGTTGGGTTTTTAATTTTTTGCAAACTAACTTAAAAAGACTGAAAATTTTGAAGAAAAAGTGTGTTTTTGTTTGTTTCTGTTATAAAACTTTGCAAATAAATAATTTTTCTTCACACATTTACACAATAGGCCAAATGACCCAAATTAGTGTATATTATTTAGTCTGTTTGAAAGTTTTAGAGTCCACAAACTATGGTATATACAGTATATCTGAAAATGGATCAGTCCTGATGTAATGACGGCCTATTTTCAAATATCCTTTAAATTCCCCCTTTTTGGAAAGTAGATTGTTCCAGGTATTTAGTAAGAATCATGGCGAGTTTTTTTAACTTTTAATTTTTTTGTCACAACTTTATGGAAAATGAAAAAAAAATTTTTTTTTTTTAAATGTTTACATACTGTCACCAGTGCAGTACAGCGTCATCATATACCTTGTGTGGTGGTGATCAGGGACACTGATTGATGATAGTATATTTTTTATACTTTTTTATTTTTATTACATTTTTATTTTGTATACATACAGGGGTTGATTTACTAAAGCTTGAAAGTGCAAAATTTGGTGCAGATCCACACAGAAACCAATCAGCTTTAGAGTTGAGCGAACCCGAAGTGTAAAGTTCGGGTCCGTACCGAACTTTGGGGTTTCCGTGACCCGGACCCGAACCCGGACATTTGAAAAAAAGTTTGGGTTCGGGTTCTGGGTTCGGGTATTTGATCACGCATGTTGAATAGCTGCAGGGCAGCCAATCAACAAGCGTTTCACTGGTTTGCCCTTAGAAGCCATCACAGCCATGCCTACTAATGGCATGGCTGTGATTGGCCAGTGCATCATGTGACCTAGCCTCTTTATAAGCCGGAGTCACTGTCACATGTCACATGCTCTCTGGCTAGTGTAGGGAGAGGATGCTGCTGGCGCTGTGAGGGACAGATTGCCGATGTAATAACATCTCATCGATCTGATTGCGGACTAGGTAGAGATTACTACTACTACTGCTTTGAGGGACAGATTGCAGATCTCCTCCTGCATTACAGAACGATCTGATTGTGGACTAGGTAAAGATTACTACTACTACTGCTTTTAGGGACAGATTGCAGATCTAATAACATCTCATCCTGCATTACAGAACGATCTGACTGGACTAGGTAGAGTCTACTGCTTAGAGGGACAGATTATTGTTCTAAAATCATCTCCTAGTTCTATAGGGTCAAGTTCCTGCTGTTGCTGTAAGGGACAGATTATTGTTCTAAAATCATCGCCTACTCCTATAGGGTAAAGGTTCCTGCTGTTGCTGTAAGGGACAGATTATTGTTCTAAAATCATCTCCTAGTTCTAAAGGGAGAGGTTCCTGCTGGTCCTGTAAGGGACAGATTATTGTTCTAAAATCATTGTCTACTCCTATAGGTTCAGGTTCCTGCTGTTGCTGTAAGAGACAGTTATTTTCCCTATCCCCATTTTTTTGTAGGGCACTTGTCCTACTCTTACCCCCATTTTACTTCCTTTTGCAGCCCTCTAGCACTTGCCAGGACTTTTTTACAGCCATTTTTGTGCCGAAAAGTTCGGGTCCCCATTGACTTCAATGGGGTTCGGGGTCGAGTTCGGTACCGAACCCGAACTTTTTTGCGACGTTCGGCCGGACCCACCGAACCCAAACATCCAGGTGTTCGCTCAACTCTAATCAGCTTCAAGGTTTTATTGTCAAAGCTTCATTGCACAAGCTAAGGTTAGAAGCTGATTGGCTAGCATGCACAGCTGCACCAGTTTTTGCACTCTCCAGCTTTAGTAAATCAACCCCACAGTGACCAGAGCAATACAGTGTTACCATAGTAACACTATATGTACCATAGTAACGCTAAGTGATCATGATTTTTTTTTACACACTATGGTTCCTTATAACTGTGAATTTTACAGTTATAAGCTCTTTTTTTTCTGAATGAAAACTACTCATACAGTGTTTACTATTGTGATTATCTGTGAATGGCCACAGTTAATCACATGGTACAGATGTTCTGTGAGTGGCTCTGTCTGTATCACATGATGACTATGACCATGATTTTGTGGATGGACTCAATTTGAATTTCTCCAGAAGAATAAAGTGGTTTAGCCTTTTCAGGTCTATGACTGGATGCCAGCCCCCGTCCTCCTTGTGGGCCATAAGCAGGGAAAAGTAAAACCCGTGGTATCTTTCTGAAGATGGAACTGGTATTAGGGCCTGCTGGGTTTGGAGTGGTATATATATTGTAGCAGAATACCGGCCTTCTGTGGTGCCTCTGGGATCTTGGTGAGGTAGAAATGATATGGAGGAGAGGCTGTTGCCTTCACCCATAGGTCTGTACAAGTTTCTGCCCAAACATCCGCAAAACGTGTTGAACTGGACCCTACTGCAGATATCTTGGGCTGCACACCATCAAAAAGACTTGTTAAGCTCCTGCGGAACATTCATAGTCTTTTGCTTGTGTGCCCTGAGGAAGGTTGACTGGGTGCCCTTCCATCTGCCACCTGAGCCTCTGGCTTGCCTACTGGTTCTAGACACCCTGGACCTGGAGGAATGAAATCTGAAAAAATGTTGAACTCTTATGCTTCCTGTCCTGTAGGAGCAGTCCTGACTTGCCCCCTGACACTCTCGAGATGGTCGTCTCCATCTTACTGCCAAACATGCATTTCCCAACAAACGGTATCTTGCACCAATTTTATTTTGAAGATGTGTTAGCCGCCAAATGCTTCAACCATAGAACCCTCTTAGCCGTGACCGAGTGCAGCATTGCCTTGGCCGAACACTTGATCGTGTCTATAGCTGCCTCACCAATTAAATCTGATGACACTTTCAGTTCCTTCAGAGCTCAAAAAATATCTGCTCTAGGTATCCTTTCCCTCACTGCTATATTCTGCAATATTCTGGGTCCAGACTTTCATGGCACTAGCCACCGAGGTGAGGGCTACAGTTGGACGACTGACTGCTCCGGCCGCTTGATAAGCTCTCTTCAGGTCCAGCTCTATTCTTCTATCCATTGTGTCCTTAAATGAGGCTCAATCCTGCAGGTGGAGCATAACATTTTTGGCTAGCCAGACCACTGCTACATCCACAGTTGGAGAGAAGTCAAGTGAAACCATATCTGCCTCCTGCAGGGGATATAACTTGGGCAGCCTATTAAACGAGAACCTTTTCTTCTGCCATTCCTGTTTTATGACCTCCTTAATTTCATCCATGAAGGGAAAAAGGATTGGCACTTTTGGAGAAAATGAAAATAGGATTTTGCCTTTTTAGGATCACCCCCTCCTCCCATGCAATGGCCTGCTTGATTGCTTAGATATATGGATCCATCTAAGAAAAACGAAATCCAAGTTTCTCTGGATCACCCTCTGAAGAAGAGGAGCTGCTGTCCTCTACCGGCTGTACGGATTCTAAGGAAACCTCACTGAGTGGAGCGCTACCTGCTGAAGTCCTTGGCTGTTCCAACAGGTTGTCTGGACAGAATAATAATTGTGATCTCAGAGATGGAGTCTTGCATTACCTTTTTATACAAGGATGACACCTAAGTAGTCTCCTGCTCTTTGTCCATGGCAAATTCTTCCAGGCAGCCCTTGCACACTAGCTTGTTGGATATAGGGACTGCAGCACAGGCCCAGCAGGTCTTTTTTTATAGGGTGCTGATATTGCTCAGCAGAAGAAGAGGAGTGTTGTATCTTTTATATTTCCCCTTGGAATGGGAGCAGTGCCTGTGGCTTTGCTCTCCTGAGGAGCTTCTTTCTTCTCTGGCTCTTGAACTTTGAGAGCGTGAGTGAGCAGGGCTGAAACAGACCATTGCAATCCACATAAGAAGGCACTCTTTTTTTGGGAAACCTGCAAACTTACTCAATTGTTGCTCCCCTACCTTAGGACTTGAGGGTCTTGTATAGGCTGGTGACAGCCAGCTGAAAAAAGAAAGCTAGAAAAGAAAAATTGTACCAGGATAAGTATTTAGAAGAAAAAAATAGAAGTACGCAAAAAAGAAAAACTCCTTTTTTTGTAGTACCTGTAGGGAAACTGCAGGGGATGCTCAAATGAGACCTGTTTGTAGAAAAAAAATCACAGGGAGGACAGTTCTACCCTGGAAGCTGCTTTTCCGGCCAGGCATCTAAGGCAAAAATTGGTTGGGTGAAGCCAGAGATCTCCCCCAGGCTTCCACACCTTCTTGATGGCAAAACACCAGCATTTTTCCCTTAACCAAGATGACACCATAAAAGTGTCTCTTAGAAAGGGAGCTTGGGGCAGCTGCCCTTGCCTTAGAGGACAGCTGGGGACACTCCAAAAGGTGCAACCTGCACCCGCAATTAGAACCACAGAGAATAGAACATACACAAAAAAAGGTTGCTTTCAAATCTTGCAACGAGTGAGTATCTTCCATGGTTTCAAGACGTGGGATTTATCTTTCATTCTATGAATAGTGTAGGACCCACTCAAAATGGGGTACTTTGATGGTGGGCTTAAGCACGGTATGGCCATATGGTGTGACCAAATCCCCATATTTACTTATTAAGATCAGGTGTTTTTAAGTAGCCTTGCAAGACTTGAAAGCAACCTTTTTTGTGTATGTGTGTGCTATTCTTGGTGGTTCAATTTGTATATTGGTCTTTATTGCAGCACTAACCTTAGAAATGCATGTTTAGGGTGTCCCCCCCAACCCTGTTTGTTTGCTGCACCCCACGATGGTGGGAGAGCAAAACCACTCAGAGAGACCCATGAGGAAAAGAAAGAAAAAGAAAGAAAAAAAAGGCAGAAGGTAAAAACAGGGATAAAAGGGACAGCACACCTAAATAACCCAAGCGGCCAATAAAAACGAAACTGAGAGCAATAGCTGCCCCCCCACACCTCTACCCCCAATCACTTATAAAATTGGCAGATTGCTTTCCTAATAAGGAAACACTGCAGGCCCAATCAAAACCCACAGAAGGGGCTTCCATGCTATTTAGGGCATTTAGAAGTCCAAGCACTGGGACTGCACACTGGGAGAGGCTGAACCCAGACGGATGCTGTACAGAGGCAGAGTTGGGAATATAATACTGCTTAATGGTGAGTTTAGGTATGAGGAAAAAAATATTGGAGGGCCAGCAAACTACTCCTTTTTATGCTATTTACTGGTGGAGGGGGAGCTCTGTCACTAGTTTGCTGCCATATTGGCATCAGGAAAAAGCAATTTTCAAATTATTTTTGTAAATTTTTTTTAAAAGTTATCTTTTAAGGTTATTATTGGACATGTTTGTTTTTGTATGTTTTGTTAAGAAAAATAACCTCTATAGAAAAAGTACCTCTATAGGGTTACGGTGTGCAGGCACCACCAACACCCAAAGCCCAATTTTTTCGCACTTGTTACTTCTTTCCAAAGTCTGCGAAACAGACACCAGAATTTATCCCAAAAAATCTCTAATATTGTTCCGAGTGCACTAAATTGTGACCTCATCATACAAACTGGCTTCCCAAGCCATTGTTTACAAAATTAAAAAAGCTTGCAGGGAAAATCAATTTAAATGCCATATTTTTATTTATATATGTCAGTTTTGCTGCAGCAGGTTCTATACATGGTACAGATGTGCCTACATGCAAACTATATTTAAAGGCATGTTTCATTTTTATCACTGTTCCTTTAAAAACAATCTTTTTAAAAACATTTTTGCATTGATACATGTCCCGGAGGGCAGTACCCAAACCTCCATACCCCTTTTATTTGGCCAATAGCTTGCATAAAAGCCTTCAAAATGGGCACTTTTGATTTTTCAAGCTCGGGTCCCATAGACTTTAATAGAGTTTGTGGTTTGGGTCCAAACTTTTGCAATGTTCGACAGTTTTGGCACAAACCTAAACAAGGGGTGCACAGCCCAACTCTATAAGGCACAATAAAACACAAATTGTATTAACCCTTACCCTATGGACCATGCTGTGATGCTATTAATTTTGATTGTGAGTTAATTTGTAATACTCCCGCGCTGTCACTTTGTATATTCTGAAATGTGTTAACAGCTGCAAACACCTTATTAACCAATCCGATGGTTAAAGCAAAAAAAAAAATGGAAAAAAACAACAAAAGTTGGTGTTGAGCTGTCACCTGAAGAGTGATTTAGATGTCACCCGAAGAGCGATCTGGGTGTCAATTTGTTTTTAGTGTGTGATTAGATGTATTGTTGTGGTAGGTTTCTGATAGGTAACTGTGTGTAATTTCACAGGTTGCAATCACGATTTTTTAGTTTAAAATTGTTTCAACAATCCACGAGCGCCAAGCTCGTCTGTCCGCATCACATCCGGTCTTTGCTTGCAGCTGAATTCCGACACGTATCGTCACGGTCACGTAACTTCATCAGGGGATGAAACTAATTTAAGCTGAAAAAAATCATAATTGCAAACTTCGAAATTACACACAGTCACTATCAGCAACCTACCGCAACAATACATCTAATCACACACTAAAAACAAATTGACACCCAGGTCGCTCTTCAGGTGACATCTAAATCACTCTTTAGGTGACAGCGCAACACCAACTTTTGTTGTTATTAATTTTGATTGGCACCCCAACCCAGTTCAATCAATTTTTTTTGTTATGCTCCTTTCCTGGTCTGCCATAATACTTCTCAGCCATTCTACTAGAGGTGAAAGGTTTTGCCTGCTATGAGAAAACTAGTCCTTGAACTTTGCTTTATTATTATTGAGGGGAATAAACTTGGATGGGGACGGGGAATATATGAGATGCCCAGTGGATTAGGTACAATTCAGGGACTTGAGACTATATACACTCTAGTGTATACATATCCTCTCTTCTCTCCAGCACATCACTTGCTTGCAGACTATCTCTCCTTAACACCTCCAGAACATCACTTGTTTGCACTTCCTAGACCAGCTAGCACTGATTTGTAGGCCTGACACTGACCCCACCAGACCTAAGGTGAATGCCTTATGCAGGCAGGGATTGTGGGCCCCTTTAGTGTTGCAAAATGATAGAAAGTCCCAGCGCTAGCTGTCTGCATAGATTCTGAGCCCAGCCCCACATCTTAAGGCCCTGCCAGCCCTCCTGGCTGCAGATGCCTCTCTCTCCTCTGCCCATAACACCACAGTCCGCTCCTCTGGTTCTGCACCCATCCCAGACTGCAATCTTCCAGTCCTCTCAGGCATGCTTCCCCAGTCCTCTCCTGATTGTGTGTCACTCACCAGCCCTTCTGGCTGCGACCAGTGGTTGCTCCCTAGAGACTTGCCCGGCAGTGCTCTCTCCTGCTGTACTCTCTTTGCTCCTCCTGTGCCTCCTGTCCAGGACACCTCCACATTTTCTTAGAGGGCTCTGTCCGCACCCAAGCCCAGGCCCCAGGTGACCCCTCCAGACTGAGGAGCTCCCTTAAAGGCCACGACAGCCTAGCACTCCATCTCCAGCTTCTTCCCAATCCAACTCCTCATCTAGCTGGGCTGACCCTAGGTATTTAAGGAGACCTTCCCCCTTCCAATCAAATCGGGGATTGGTCAAGGCTCCATAGAATACCCCAGACATCTTCATCTCTCTCTCCTCCTTCCTTTCCAGAATATTCTAGCAGGCTCTGGAAAGAAGTGGGAGGTCTTGGTGATTCTGCCTGTGAGTCACCAGCTCTGCTCTGAGTCACTCCCAACCCAGATGAAAACACACCCAGGCTTGGCTGTCAGCCAAGCCTTGAAATTTACCTCTCCTGACAAAAACAACACCATCACTTCTAGCACACTAGAGGATGCTACATATATGAGATCTTTTGTTCAGGAAAGGTTGTGGTGACCTGAGCATATTGTCTTCTCCTGTATGCAATTGCTGCTGAAATGTCAGAGTATATAATAATGTGAGAGAAAGGGTCTTGTAGCTCTCCCAATTTCTGTGTTGCTGTGGTGGCTCTGTCTTTGGTGTGGTACATCCCTTGGCATCAAATCAGGGATGAATTTAGGTTTAACAATCCCATGGGCCCTGTCTATGATGAAATCCTTTGTGCTTTCAATGGTAAGCCAAGATTTCAAAATCTGTCTAAGATATGGAATAAGCTGCTCCTGTGTGATCGTTTCTGGGACCCCCTGAATTGTTCCTCCTAGACCTGTCCTCTAGATCTGTGAGTTTGCTTTGATCCACAGAATGCTGATATTGTGCTGACAATATCCATCCACCCCAATCATTAAAAGCATTTCCATTCAGGACAGTCAGTAAATTCTTCCACTTGCTCTAGTTTTAGGTTTGGAAAGATCTCTGTGCTGATCTGATTTCAGATCATTTTTAAGAGAAAGAAGCCTCTCTTTGAGTGCATGTTCAGAGGCAGGCTGATCTGTGGTCAAAAATGCAGCCAGCATGTCAGGGAAGGCATATCCGTGGTCCTGATGGTATCTCTTGGGACACACATATGCCCAGACCGGCAAATGCCCAGACCGGGCAGATGTGCATTATTGTGGGCAAAGGTGCGCCACGCATCTATGTGAGCATCTGTCACTAATGCTGGTGCTAAGCGGGCTATTTAAACAGGCTTCAGTATGGGTTTGTTGGTGTTTGGTCTGCAGCTTCTGTGTGATGCTCCTGATTCTGTGTGACCTCTGATCTTAATCTGGCTTTCCTCTGACCTGCACTTGTCTGCTACCTGCCCCGACCCCGGCTTGTCTTTGGATTCTGCTCCTGCCTCCTGTTTCTGCTTGATTTATCTCCTGGTGCTGACTTGTTACCCCACCATTCTGTTGTCTGCTGTCTATGCCTGATCTGCCTAACCGTTATCAACCCGGCTTGTCTGATCCTGCACCTTGCTAATCCAGCCTGCTACAGCTTTGAGTTCCTGCTTCCAGCTGCTTACTACAGTCTGCCTCCAGCCAAACATCATGCCAGCTCATTTACTACCAGACTGCTCTGCTGTCACTTCTACCCGCTTACTTATGACACACAGACTACTGGACTTATTACAGACACTCACATCTCACCATGCTCCTGTGGCTGCTGTCTCATTACTGGTGGCTCTCAAGCTGGAGCTGTACGAGAGGCCTTCCTCTACATGTCAGGCTCACTAACTAGGTACATGACACAGGGTTTCCTGTAGAACATGCTGTGTGATGAGTGTTGTTATATTTTACTTACTAATCCTTTCAACAAAAGAGATGCTAAGGGGAGAGGCAGGGAGCTGATTATGTTTATGGTGTCTTCCTCCCGGTTGAGCATTTGGGATGAACCATCACTTGCTCTAAATGTCTACATATGGCTGCAACAGGGTGTGCTGTGTGCAGTTTCCAGTGCCATCTTGAGATTCTTCTTTGTCAGAGCCTTGAAGATATTCAGTGAGTCTTTACTGGCAGTGGGAGGCTGATCTCTTGATCATCGTGAGGCAAACATGAGGTGTGCAGCTGAAGTGGAGAGTGACAGATGCTTCAGATTGCTGATTCGGTGCAGGCCCCAGTCGGAGCTCCAAGCTCAAGCAGCCATATTGTTATAAGGCTAGGCTACACCCCCCTTAGTGGTGTCCTTTTACTGGGGTGGCTTTAATGTTTTTCAGTGTAAAAAACAGACCCAAAAAAGCCAAACAAACATTAAGAACTAAAAACCCCATAAGAAATTAGAAACCCCTAAGAAAAACAGGTATCAATGCTAATATACCCTACGAGAAAGAATAGAGCAGAAAAAGTACAGAGCAGGCACCGATAGCTACATATGTATATTTTATACAATTTGTATGGTCATTTATATAGCACCAACAATTTTTGCAGTGCTTTACATACAATTAACATCTTGGTGATGTGCATTTTTTGCCAAATTCCAGTAAATTTAATAAAGGAATAACGTCATATACAGTTTTATCTAACTTTATAACAAATGCATTTTATTTGGATATTATTAAAATAATTGGTCTGTTATAGTCGTTAAATAAGAGTACATCACTGGTAAATTCAAGTAGCTTGACTCACTTACTGTATGTATCTACAAAACAAGGTCTGTAGAAGTTGATGAAATTGTATGTACATGGATAGGAAACGTAACCTGAATAGGTTCTGAGACTAATGAAAAATGGCTCATTCTCTGATGGGCCCTGGGGTTCTGTTTTGGGGCCAATGTTTTTCAGTTTGTTTACTAATGATATTGAAGTTGGAATTATGAGCTCATATTCAGTGTTTACTGATGATACCAAATTTGGCAAAAAATAAATTTGTCACAGAATGTAGCATCATTACTGGAAGACCTTGACAAAATAGGGGCTGCAACCTGGTAGATGAGGTTCAATACTGAGAAATATAAAGGTATGTACTTATGTGCCAATAATACGCATGCAACTTACACATAAGGACGGGCTCCCCGCCGAGCACCCCCACCGTCCTCTGATGGCGGCAAAGTGGTTCGATTTTGTGAACCGCCGTCACCTGATAGTGGCTGTGAGATCGTGGATCGTGCTCGAGCGCCGCCGGAGGCACGCTGGTGTGCTCACTGTGTCCTGGGGGGAACCAGGGAGTGGGTTGGGTGGATTTAATGTCCGCCGGCTACTCGCAATCGCTCCCTCGCAGTGATGGAATGGAGGTCCGTGTATGTAAACACACAGATCTCCGTTCTGACAGGGGGAAGGAATGTGATCACATGGCTCCCTGTATATGGGAGCTGTGATCACTCTCCTCCCCCAGTCACCCCAGCCCCCACACAGTTAGCAATACACACAGGGAACACAGTCAACCTTTGGAGCGCCCCCTGCAGGTTAACCCCTTCCCTGCCAGTGAAATTTACACAGTAATCAGTGCATTTTTACTGTATAAATGCCAATAGTCACAAAAAATGTCAAAATGGTCCGATATGTCCGCCGCAATGTCCCAGTCCTGCTAAAAATCTCAGATCGCTGTCATTACTAGTAAAAAAGAAATAAATATATAAAAACCACGTACATGACTTCTCATCATTCATAAACGCGGCAACTTTTACACAAACCAGTCAATATACGCCGATTGTGATTTTTTTTTTACCAAAAATATGAGGAAGAATATAAATCGGCAAAACCGATGAAAACAAATTTTTTATAGATTTTTTTTGTTTTGTATTTTAGCAAAAAGTAAGAAATATTGTTTTTTTTTTTTTTTGGTTTTTTTTTTGCAAAATTGTCGCTCTTTTTTTGTTTATAGCTGTGATCAGAAATCAGAGGTGATCAAATACCACCAAAATAAAGCTCTATTTGTGGGAAAAAAAGGACGCACATTTTGTTTGGTACAACGTTGCAAGACAGCGCAATTGTCAGTTAAAACGCCGCAGTGCCGTTTCACAAAAAGTGCTCTGGCCCTAGAGGGGCCCCCTAAGGGGGAAATCCTTCCGGGGCTGAAGTGGTTAAAGTGTAACTAAACCCACAACAGTAAAATCAGTCTGTATATGCAGCATAGCATGCTTGTTATACTCACTGTGGAGCTTAAGGGTTTAATCCTCAGCATTGTGTAAAAAGGCTGTTTTATCCTGTATGCATAGATCCTTCCCTCCTGCACTTTCTATCTGGGGAAGCCCACCAAACACAGGCAGGGTAGCCAACCTGCTCATGCTTAGTTGTGTCTTTTATGCTGGAGAGAACATTTCCCTGTTCTCAGAGCTAGCCCGGTCGCATGATATTGACATCACACATGTGGGCGTGTATACAGGCTGTAGTGGAAATCTCCTCCTACCTGAACTCTCAGCACATGACAAACTGTGCAGTTTAGCATGTAACCGTGATATACAGATCATCCAAAAAGGTATATAGTGGCAGTATTTTAATATAAGAAGAAGATTTATATGCTGTGGACACTGTGGGGGGGGGGGGGGGGATATTAACTATTTTCATATTACTGGCTTTAGTAACACTTTAAGAGAGGATATGATTACAATGTACAGATATATGAAAGGTGATTTCAGTAACTGGGATAAATGGTAAGGCTGTCCGCAGGCCAGCCTGTATTTGTAGGAGGAGTCTGGGTCGCATATAACCCAGCCTCCTCGTACCAGATCCCACGGCATTTCCGGGGAAATTTCCGCCCCCATTTCGTCATTTCCGGTCTCGGGAGCCGTCTGATTGCCGTCTGCGGGGTCACGCAGCTCGGTGGCCACTGCATTGCTGGGACTGCTGCACGGGCCGGGTAAGCGGGGGCCGGGGGTACTCACACACACCCCCAAAAAGCACGGGATCCTAATGCAAGGTACACGGTCGCAAGTTGAGTGGCAGGACGAGGTGGGGGGGGGTAGGCATCCGGAAGCTGCAGCATCCAGCAGGTGTCCGCATCCCACGGTGGACCAGGTAGTCGGGGAGCTAGAAGGCTAGCGCCCACTGTACGACACACAGGGGTAGAGGGGGAGAGATGTCATACACCAGGGGATTTTGTTATGGGTATTACGTGCATTGGAGGTCTGTATTTTCATGTAATCATTAATGTATGTCACTCTCCTTCCGCCCACACGGGGCAACGGAGGAAGGAGCAAGTTCTTACTTCAAAAAAAAATAAACATCCAAAACATGTCATTTAAATTAACTGCTTAGGTAAAGCTTTCTTGGTTCTTATTTGATACTAGAACACCTCTCCTTCCGCCCTCACAGGCCACGGAGGAAGCAGCAGGTTATTACTTAAAAAAAAAAAAAAAAAAAGTAATATCATCCAAAACATGTCATTTAAATGTACCGTTAGGGAAAGGTTTCCTGGTTCTTACCTGTTGAAACACCTCTCCTTCCACCCACACGGGGCCACGGAGGAAGGAGAAGGATGGCGCACCATATATATTTTGCTGACATGTCATTTCTCGGCTGTTTGATTATTTTCTTCAGTATTAAGACGGCTCTCCATCTCCCCTCGGAGGTAGGCATCAACGGGCCACGTTATAGAGGAACTATGTCATGTCACCAGCAGAACTGGGTTAGGGTATTTTCTTGCTCTCAGTTGCTTCAAAGTCAGCTATCCTCCCTCTCTTTCGGGGCCACGGAGGACGGGGTAGCGGGTCACATGTTGTAGAGTCATGTTTCCTAAATTTTTCAGATACATTCATTCCTTGCACTCCCATACGGGGGGGGGGCCATGTAA
>BLSH010037877.1:28662-39701 GCA_018402905.1 Glandirana rugosa
GGGGGGGCCTTCTCTTCACTTACGTCAGGACCTCTCTCTTTCCGCTCATACGGGGCCACGCAAGAAGAAGCGTTTTTTCCAAAAAAAAAAAAACATTTTTTTTTTTTTAGTTTTTATATGTGTGTATAACTAATGAATATATCTGTCCCTTGGGGGGCTCCGGTCAAGTTCCAGCTTATTTTGTTCCTATTCTTAGTTGCCAAGCTCAAGTGTTCAACCCCAACCCGGAGAATCCATCGACAGTCTGGTGAGTGTTCCTGAGGACAGGCGGGCCGGTTGGACCAGATAAGCGCTGGTCCCAGGGGTGGGTAGCTCATGTGATATACCTTTTCTTAGTTCTTAGGGAGAAGGGAGCCTTTGGATTTTGTCTGGTACAGCGCAGTAGGTAAGTCTGGTCATCTGTCCCCTAGGGTAAGTGAAGGCTGGAGTTTTCACAAATCACATCATCTCGGCCGTCACCTCCTGGATCCTACACTGGGGCGAGGGCCATCACCTGGCTGCATCAGGACAAACCTGAACATCAGGGTCACACGTCTAACCTTTTGCATGGCCAGGAATCAGTTCAATTTCAGCGTGCAGCTCAGTGCGAGCACCGGTTTTTGTCAGGGTGCCATTAGGCAGCGCTTCCTGAGCCATCTTCTGCACACGCTCACTAGATGACACTAGGTCGGGTGTCCCACACGTTTTTTCTAATTATGTCAGCATACTCACGCAGTTTTCTTGATAATGTAGGTCATGTCTCAAGTGGAAGACATAAGGGAGTTCCCATCCAACCCCCCATCGCCAGCCAGGAGCTCGGAACATGGAGGCTCCCCTTCACTGAGATCGTGGACCATCCCCAAACTTATGGCAGAACTTCAACTCAGGGGCATCTCGTATCCAGCATCAGCACGGAAGGCTGAATTATTCAGATTGCTGTTCCCTCGAACTTCTGGTTCTAACGCAGGACAAGTGACTCTTCGTTCAGTCGC
Source organism: Glandirana rugosa (assembly GCA_018402905.1). NCBI lineage: Eukaryota > Metazoa > Chordata > Amphibia > Anura > Ranidae > Glandirana > Glandirana rugosa. The sequence continues at coordinate 29,634 of BLSH010037877.1, forward strand.
GTCTTCTCTGTCCCAAATTCATGCTACGTTAGCTTCCCTGGTCACATTGGGGCAGGATCTAAGGGCCAGGGTAGAGGCATTGGAAGCTCGACCGCACACACCACAGGAGTTAGCAGCCACACCTGGGCTTCCCGTGGGGCCTGGAGCTCCTGCCATGCCTGGTATTGTTCCCACGGTGGCAGGTACTAGTTCAACTACTCCCTCTGTCGTTCCGGCCCATTTTGTCCCGGCTAACGTCAGGAAGGATATTCTAGAAGGGAAAGATGTTAATTTAGCGTCCCTTTTGATTGCAGCTCACAATGTGGCCGACAACTGCTTCTATGCTTGCGGGGATGTATTGGTCGTGGTAAAAACAAGGGATCACAGGCTCAGCCGCAAATTGTCCATTCCAGAGTTTGTTTTAGCCTTTAGCATGTACAGAAATGTCATCTGTTCAGTTCAGCCGGGGCGAAGGGAAGAGCTGGATCTATATTTATATGCTATAGTGGAACTAGGCCACAAGTACGGTGGTACTAGTTTCTACGACTACCACCGTTCCTTTTCAGCTAAAGCAGCGGCCATATTCCTTCAACATCAGGTGACCGTATTTTGGGGGAATATCGACACCGAGCTTTTTGGCGGCATTTTGCTGGCCTCAGAGCCCCAGTATGTGCAAATTGCCAGTCATCCTCCCATACAACTTTGTGGTGCCCCAACACGGAGCTCGCTGTCCTTCCTGGGATTCCCAGGCCGGGCCCTAGCAGTACCACGGGCGCCAACAGCTTACCCCAAGTGGACAAGCTGGGCCGGCCTATCCATCACCTAGGCAAGGCCCAGATCTGTAATAACTTCAATCTGGGCTCCTGCAGCTACAATCAATGTAGGTTACTACACATCTGCTTCAATTGTTTCAGGGCCCATCCCAAGTTGATGTGCTCCTTGAAACATGCTAACAGGCCCTGACTAAGCCGGGTAAATGTTCCCTTGCTTGCGGCCTGGTTGGCAGAACATCCATCTCCTACAATCAGAGATTTTTTGGTTTCGGGTTTTTCTTTAGGTTTTCATACCGGGTTTGTTGCCCTCCCACAGGCAATTTTTGAATGCCCCAACCTACTGTCCGCAATTGGCAACAGGGAGGCCGTGGATGCCTTATTACAAACAGAAATAGACAAGGAGTTTGTGATAGGCTCATTTTCCTAACCACCGTTCGACAGCTGGAGGGTCAATCCAATTGGGGTAGCAATAGGCAAATTTAACAATAAACTTTGTCTGATCTATGATTTGTCAGCCCCTCATTCTTCACAGGTGCCTAGCTTAAATTCATTGATTCCTTCTGAGGAAATGGCATCAAATGGCGGGATCACTACTATTTCGCTACCAAGCTCACGTTCGGTTCCAAAAGCAGCCCCTGGCCCTTCGACACTTTTGCCCATGCCCTTAGTTGGATTCTGGTGCACCGAGAAGGTTGCCAGGAAGTCATCCACTACTTGGATGACTTCTTGCTGATCAAACCTGTCGACAAGCCCCCTTCAGATCTTAGCAAGCTGGTTTTGTTTTTTTCGGTGTTTGATGTGCCTCTAGCTGCCAAAAAAGTCAAGGGCCCAGCCAAGGCCCTGAATTTTCTGGGCATTAGGTTGGATTCTCAGTCCATGCAGGCCAGTCTTCCCTCAGACAAACTAGGTAGGATCAAGGAAGGTATCCATGCTTGTACGATATCCCAGGTATGTGCCATGCAAGAGTTACAGTCTCTCTTGGGCATGCTGAATTTCGCAATGAGGATAATTGCTCAAGGAGGTCCTTCGTCTCTAGACTTTTGTCTCTCCTTCCCTTGGCGGGGGACTCAGATACCCGTATCAAGCTGGACGCTGCTGCACTGGCAGACCTCAACATGTGGGACAATTTTTTTATGTCACTGGAATGGCTTTCTATGTTCATTCCAGCCGCTTCTGAGTCATCACCCAGGGTGGTCTCCGATGCAGCAGCGTCCAGGGGCTTTGCGGCCATATTTGGTAGACATTGGTTGGTAGGTCAGTGGCCGGAAGAGGTAAAGTCCATACCCGGTTTCTACAAGACGTAGGCCTTGTTCGAGCTCTATCCTCTTGTAGCAGCAGCACAGGTCTGGGGTCACTTGTGGGGCAGTCAAACAGTGAATTTTTTCACACACAGACAATGCAGCGGCAGTCGAGATCATTAATAAGGGCAGATCCAAATCATTGTCTATCATGGCCTTCCTACGGAAGCTAACCTGGCTCTCTCTGCAAGGGAATTTCCACATTAACTGTGTTTTCATTAAAGGTATAGGGAACGTGGCAACCAATGCTTTGTCACGCTTTAACTATCCTTTATTCTTCCAACAGGTTCCGGAGGCAGACCAGCGGGTCACCCCTTGCCCAGGTTACTCCATGCTCAGGATGGATTAGGCTTCTTCCAGGCTGGGGCCAGGGAGCTGATCACTTCCTCTCTAGCAGCCAACACCAGGAAATCTTATGACACTGCTTGACAAGCCTTCCTGGCATTCTTAGTGCAGTTTCCTCACGCAGACCGGTTCAGCAGTGCGTTTTAGCGTTTATCTCCTTTTGCCACTTTAAGCTCAAGCTAACTCTTTCTACTATCAGAACCTACGTGGCAGGGATCCAGCATTTTAGGTCCATGCAGCACCCAAATGATCCTTCCCTGTTCTCAGCTCACCCTATTAGACCCATTTTTAAGGGATTGCAGAAGAGTTGCCCACCAACTACAGTCAGCAGACGCCCGGTCACGGGTCAGCTATTTCTGGGCATGTCTGACATGCTCTCTACGGCACTGTTCGGCAGGCAAGCCAGTCTGGCCATCAAGGTTGTTATGCACCTAGCCTTCTATGGGTTCTTGAGGCCAAGCGAATTTTCTGTTTCAGGTCCTCGGTCCCATCCGGTTTTGATTAGACACCTCACCAGACATCAGGGTCATTTCAGGCTACACTTAGGGACATGTAAGAATAGCCAAACAGGCAAAGGCACGGATATCAGGTACTTCAAAACAGATACGGCCTGGTGTCCGGTCAAAGTGTTGGACTCCTTGGTGTCACAGCTCAGGGGAAAGGACAAGGATGGACCACTACTGCCGTTTCCTAAAGCCCCACTCACCTCCGTGCAGTTCATAAAACATGTGTGCATTTTGCTGTCCAGACTGGGGGTAAGCCCAAGGGAATACTCAGGGCACTCCTTCAGAATCGGCGCGGCCTCAGCAGCTTCTCAACAGGGGGTTCCCTCCCACACTAGGCAGGTGGAAATCATTCTGCTATGCAAGATACATTCCCGAACCTTTCGCAGAAATGTCCAGGGCTTTCGCTCGTTTGGCAGATTAGACGTTGTATTTTTGCCACAATAAATTTGGTTATTTCCTTACATCCTATCTTTGTCTTTTTGCCCCATTAAGGCATACTGACATTCATGACCACGGCACACCTCAGGTCTCTGTCCTAACCATTTCTCTCATCTCCTTCGCATCTTAAGATTCTGAGTACAAATGGTAAGGCTGTCCACAGGCCAGCCTGTATTTGTAGGAGGAGTCTGGGTCGCATATAACCCAGCCTCCTCCTACCAGATCCCACGGCATTTCCGGGGAAAGTTCCCCCACCCTCCCTGTCCCTTCTCTTCACAGTTCACTTTTACCATCATTCTAACTGGGTATGCCCCCTTAAGGCATACTGACCTTCATGACCACAGCACACCTCAGGTTTCTGTCCTAACCATTTCACTCATCTCCTTCGCATCTTAAGATTCAGAGTACAAACACTTTTCTCGAAGGTCTCTGTAGAGGACATGTGATTTGAGGTTAGAAGAAAGGGAGTTTAGCTTTAGAATGCAGAAAGGGTTCTTTACTGTTAGATGTCTTCTTCAGAAAGCAGAAGATTCAGGGTTATGGGAATTGTCCGAGAATAAAAATCACATCACACACATAGGGTGAACTGGATGGTCCTGTGTATTTTTTAACTTATGAATTATAAGTATAAGGGATGAGCCAAGAAATGGTAATGCAAGCTATAATTTGTAGTGTGTGCCATCATCCAAAAAGAGACATTTGAAGGAGGAATGTATGGGGTATGGGTGTCCCATTAGCACCCAGACACCATAACTAGAATAGGCATGGACTATCTCGGCACTCAAAGGTAACACAAATATATATAAGAAATCTTAAAACAATTTATTTGAAAAATATGACATACAACAAAACACTATAAAAAATACAGCATTGGATACAAGCTCTAATAATTTTTACATCTGATGCCTGGAGTGGTCCCTGCAAGGGGTACCATCGGCCCTTAGCATGTAGGCTGTGGATGGTGTGATGCTCTCGACCGGTTTCGCGGGGCTTCCGCTTCTTCAGGAGATTTAAGCAGCATACAGCTATATTGTTTTTAAAAAACTATGTATACACAAAAAATAATGACAGAGCATTAGTATTCACAAAAAAAGGATAGGTAAGGCTGGGAACAATCAAGATATGAACTTACCCACAATGATCACAGCCGAACATAAAGGTCAAGAGTACACCCACTGAGGGGCTATCCCACCACGGCGGACATGGGGGACAAAGGGAGCTGTATAACTAAATTAAGAAAAGATTGGTATAGTTCAATCAGTCAGAGACGCCAAAAAAGGCATGTAAAGAGGTAACCCCGTGGTAGAAATGGGAAAGGTGCTGAAAGCGAGGAGGGGAGAGGGGGGAAGGAGAAGGAATAGATTTGGAAGGAGAAACTGAAAAAAATTTTTGAAAAGGGGAGAATGGCAATGGGAGAAAAGAATGAGCAGTGAAGAACAAAAGTAGAACAGGAAAGGAGAGAACATGGCTGGAAGGAAGGAAGAGAAAACGAAAAAAACAACAAAAAAAAAACAAAAAAAATGAAGAAGGGGAATCAGGAGAAAAATAGAAGGAAGAGGAATAAGGTGAAGGAAAAAAGTGGGGAGGAGAGAACAAGAGAAAGAGAGGACGAGAAAGGAGGGAGGGGGAGGGGAGAAAAGGAGAAAGAGAAAAGAAAAAGGGAAAGAAGAAACAGAGATGTGAAGAGGGAAGGAAAATGAAGAGGGACACTGTGAGAAACATAGATAAAAAGTACCAACGTGCCTAGGGAAACAGAATCAAGGTAAAATAGCAGGATATACGATATGTACTGTAAACCCACCTTCCAATATAATGACAGCAGGGACAAGTTCCCCCAGAGACACTATCAAGAGATAAGGAGCATATGTCCAAAATATACAGAGCCAGGACTCAGAGGGTAAGCTGAGAACCGGATTAAAGGAGGTATGCAAACAGCATGTCTGCAAAGATAAATGAAATACATAATATATGAGTAGGTTGCAAGGGCCAGCCGACCAAGCAGACTGCAAGGAAGGACATAGGTCACTATACAGCCAACAGCTGCGGGGACCTGTAACAAAGCAAAAACTTACCAGACAGAGTAGTAAATGCAGGATGTCTCTGGGGGAAAAAACCAGGCCGAAGGTGAGGCTGAAAGCTCCTTTTATCCCCTGCATGGAGACGCCATGAAATCAGCAACAGCTGAGCCCACCGTGTCCATGCCTGACCCCTCCCAGACACTCAGAGAGGCGAGTGTAAGGCCAAACATGGTAACACCCTGGGAGGGGTGAGAACCAAGGCAAATGCAGCAGCGTTGCTAACAACGCTGCTGCAAGTAGAGAGGTTACATGCCCGCCGTACGGGGACAAGTATCCTCAACCCTAGGAGGTATGACCATGGTGGGATATGTATGTAGCATAGACGTAGCAATAACAATTGGGATCAGATCAGGGGCCCACTAACAAGGCAGCAAGGTGCCCGACCGGAGCCAAGTAATAGTACCACCAACATTTACAAACGGATCAAACGTAAACATAAATGACGCGGTGGAATAATTGCAGTAGTGAACAAACAATGAATTATTTCAGATACACACAGAGTGACCACCGAGATCCACATGATTACATGTGGAGCAAGGCATAGAATCAAAGATCAACCATTGTGATGATGCAAGAGCAGGCATTCATGGGGGTGGGTAGGGGAACAAAGGGCAGAGGGATCATGAGCAATGTGGGTTCTCACAGTAAGTCTACTTATAGAAAAGATCAATAACTGTGTGCCTCATTAATACCCGGGGGAGATTTTGCCCCCAAACGTTCAATCCACAGGGTTTCCCGCTGTAGGATGCGACAATCCCAATCTCCTCCCCTAGGATCCTCGGGGATCACCTCCAGGACCATCAATTTCACCATTTTAATGTTATATCGGTGGTACAGACCAATATGTCTACCCACGGTGGTGAGTTTACCACCATAGGAGACATAAAGGTGGTCCCCGATACGCTGTCTAAACTCACGTATGGTCTTGCCTATATAAAAGGCACCGCATTTGCAAACCATAAGATACACTAGACCCCTAGTTCCGCAATTGGCATGGAACGAGGGTGAAAATTTAGGAGGTAGCTCTCCTAAAAATTAGTTCCGGGGTGGAACGAACATATTTTTTCAGGATATGGTGTTCAGCAAGGAGGTGCCAGTGTTTGGACAGGGCAGACCGCAGTGAGCTATGATGGGCAGAGTAGCGGGTGACCACCCCTTCTGTCTCCCGTGTTTTAGGTCTGGGGCATCTAAAAAGTAGTGAGTTGCGAGATTGTGAATAAGCCTTATTAAAGGCTTTTCTGAGAGTGGTGTGTGTATACCCTCTGGCTAGTAATCATTGTCGTAGGGCTGTGGCCTGGGATAGGAAATCCTCGTCTCTAGTGCAATTCCGCTGTAAACGTAAGTACTGGGCATATGGAATGCTTTGTACAAGAGAACGAGGGTGCGCACTAGACGCATACAGGAGGGTGTTGCCTGCAGTGGGCTTTCTGTATAGATCTGTCTCAATTTAATGTTGATCATTAATGACTAGTCTGATATCCAGAAAGGGGATACTTTTCGGATCATATACATATGTGCAGTGCAGATTAAGTGAATTTCCATTAAGTTGTTGTATGAACTGGTGTAGTAAATCCACACCACCAGTCCATATAATCAATATGTCATCAATGAACCTGTACCAACACAGCACATGTGGAAGGTATGGTTGGAACAATTCTTCTGAGAAGATCGATTATTCCCATCCCCCTAAGAATAAGTTGGCATAGGATGGTGCACATGCTGTGCCCATTGCAACGCCTTGGGCCTGTAAATAGAACTGTTCCATGAATGTAAAATAATTTCTCGTAAGTATGAAGCGTAGGAGTTCTAAGATAAAGTCCACTAGGGGCCATGTGTTGTGGTCCTGCTCATATAGAAAGGAGCCCGCCATCCAGACGCCCTGCCCATGGGGGATACTCGAGTAAAGAGCCTCGATATCGATAGCCACAAGCAGGGCACCCAGAGGGACATGGATCCCCTCTACATGCCTGAGCAGGTCTGTGGTGTCACGAATGTACGATGGTAGGCTAAGCACATGTGGTAATAGAAAGGAGTCAACAAATTTGCTGGCATTTTCAGTTAAAGACCCGATACCAGATACTGTCGGGCGACCCGGAGGGGATCGAATGTTCTTGTGGGTCTTAGGAAGAGTGTAAAACGTTGGTGTGCGAGGGAACTTCGTAATTAGATATTCTAGAGTGTCTTTTTCAATCAATCCACGAATAAATGCAGCAGTGCAAAGATTCCTGAATTCACTGACAAAGCCCTCAACTTGTAAGGAATCAATGGGGACATACCAGTCCCTGTTGTTCAGGACTGTGAGACACATGTCCTGATATTGTGCATGAGTCATAATCACTATGTTTCCTCCCTTGTCAGATGGTTTTATGACTAGGTTCTTGCGCTGTCGAAGACCGCGAAGCGCTTGAGTTTGTACCTGAGTCAAGTTGGGGGTGTAGTGTGTCCATTGTTGTTTTTTAAGAGTAAGGACAGATTCGTGTAAGAAAGCCCATATCTCCGGGCATATCATCAAGTCCGGAAACTTCCAAGATTTTAGTTTGAAATTACCGGTGGCTGGCTGTGAGGAGGACACTCCCTCTGTGTCCTCCTCACAGCCAGCCACCGGTAATTTCAAACTAAAATCTCGGAAGTTTCCGGACTTGATGAAAGCCCACTGCAGGCAACACCCTCCTGTATGCGTCTAGTGCACACCCTCGTTCTCTTGTACAAAGCATTCCATATGCCCAGTACTTACGTTTACGGCGGAATTGCACTAGAGACGAGGATTTCCTATCCCAGGCTACAGCCCTCCAACAACGATTACTAGCCAGAGGGTATACACACACCACTCTCAGAAAAGCCTTTAATAAGGCATATTCACAATCTCGCAACTCCCTACTTTTTAGACGCCCCAGACCTAAAACACGGGAGACAGTAGGGGTGGTCACCCGCTACTCTGCCCATCATAGCTCACTGCAGTCTGCCCTGTCCAAACACTGGCACCTCCTTGCTGAACACCATATCCTGAAAAAATACATTCGTTCCACCCCAGAACTAAATTTTAGGAGAGCTACCTCTCTTCGGGACATACTCACTAGTAGTCATTACCAAATTGCCTCCACATGCCCTCTGGGGCCCCGGGGCACGTTCCGGTGCGGAGATTGCCCCAGATGCCCCTGGGTGTTGGAAGGTACTTGCTTCGAACTTCCCAATGGCCAGAAATGTTCACCCTCGTTCCATGCCAATTGCGGAACTAGGGGTCTAGTGTATCTTATGGTTTGCGAATGCGGTGCCTTTTATATAGGCAAGACCATACGTGAGTTTAGACAGCGTATCGGGGACCACCTCTATGTCTCCTATGGTGGTAAACTCACCACCGTGGGTAGACATATTGGTCTGTACCACCGATATAACATTAAAATGGTGAAATTGATGGTCTTGGAGGTGATCCCCGAGGATCCTAGGGGAGGAGATTGGGATCGTCGCATCCTACAGCGAGGAAACCCTGTAGATTGAACGTTTGGGGGCAAAATCTCCCCCCGGGTATTAATGAGGCACACAGTTATAGATCTTTTCTATAAGTAGACTTACTGTGAGAACCCACATTGCTCATGATCCCTCTGCCCTTTGTTCCCCTACCCACCCCCATGAATGCCTGCTCTTGCATCATCACAATGGATGATCTTTGATTCTATTCCTTGCTCCACATGCAATCATGTGGATCTCGGTGGTCACTCTGTGTGTATCTGAAATAATTCATTGTTTGTTTACTACTGCAATTATTCCACCGTGTCATTTACGTTTCATCTGTTTGTAAATGTTGGTGGTACTATTACTTGGCTCCGGTCGGGCGCCTTGCTGCCTTGTTAGTGGGCCCCCGATCCGATCCCAATTGTTATTGCTACGTCTATGCTACATACATATCCCACCATGATCATACCTCCTAGGGTTGAGGATGCTTGTCCCCGTACGGCGGGCATGGGATCTCTCTACTTGCAGCAGCGTTGTTAGCAACACTGCTGCATTTGCCTTGGTTCTCACCCCTCCCAGGGTGTTACCATGTTTGGCCTTACACTCGCCTCTCTGAGTGTCTGGGAGGGGTCAGGCATGGACACGCTGGGCTTAGCTGTTGCTGATTTCCTGGCATCTCCATGCAGGGGATAAATGAAGCTTTCAGCCTCACCTTCGGCACGTTTTTTTCCCCCAGAGACATCCTGCATTTACTACTCTGTCTGGTAAGTTTTTGCTTTGTTACAGGTCCCCGCAGCTGTTGGCTGTATAGTGACCTATGTCCTTCCTTGCAGTCTGCTTGGTCGGCTGGCCCTTGCAACCTACTCATATATTATGTATTTCATTTATCTTTGCAGACATGCTGTTTGCATACCTCCTTTAATCCGGTTCTCAGCTTACCCTCTGAGTCCTGGCTCTGTATATTTTGGACATATGCTCCTTATCTCTTGATAGTGTCTCTGGGGGAACTTGTCCCTGCTGTCATTATATTGGAAGGTGGGTTTACAGTACATATCGTATATCCTGCTATTTTACCTTGATTCTGTTTCCCTAGGCACGTTGGTACTTTTTATCTATGTTTCTCACAGTGTCCCTCTTCATTTTCCTTCCCTCTTCACATCTCTGTTTCTTCTTTCCCTTTTGCCTAATTTTTCTCCTTTTC
>BLSH010037877.1:39711-56496 GCA_018402905.1 Glandirana rugosa
TCTCTTTCTCTTGTTCTCTCCTCCCCACTTTTTTCCTTCACCTTATTCCTCTTCCTTCTATTTTTCTCCTGATTCCCTTTCTTCGTTTTTTTTTTTTTTTTGTTGTTTTTTTTTTTCGTTTTCTCTTCCTTCCTTCCAGCCATGTTCTCCCCTTTCCTGTTCTACTTTTTTCTTCACTGCTCATTCTTTTCTCCCATTGCCTTTCTCCCCTTTTTCAAATTTTTTTTCAGTTTCTCCTTCCAATTCTATTCCTTCTCCTTCCTCCCTCTCCCCTCCTCGCTTTCAGCACCTTTCCCATTTCTACCACGGGGTTACCTCTTTACATGCCTTTTTTGGCGTCTCTGACTGATTGAACTATACCAATCTTTTCTTAATTTAGTTATACAGCTCCCTTTGTCCCCCATGTCCGCCGTGGTGGGATAGCCCCCCAGTGGGCGTACTCTTGACCTTTATGTTCAGCTGTGATCATTGTGGGTAAGTTCATATCTTGATTGTTCCCAGCCTTACCTATCCTTTTTTTGTGAATACTAATGCTTTGTCATTATTTTTTGTGTATACATAGTTTTTTAAAAACAATATAGCTGTATGCTGCTTAAATCTCCTGAAGAAGCGGAAGCCCCGCGAAACCGGTCGAGATCATCACACCATCCACAGCCTACATGCTAAGGGCCGGTGGTACCCTTTGCAGGGACCACTCCAGGCATCAGATGTAAAAATTATTAGAGCTTGTATCCAATGCTGTATTTTTTATAGTGTGTTGTTGTATGTCATATTTTTCAAATAAATTGTTTTAATTATATATTTGTGTTACCTTTGAGTGCCAAGATAGTCCATGCCTATTCTAGTTATGGTGTCTGGGTGCTAATGGGACACCCATACCCCATACATTCCTCCTTCAAACTTATAAATTATATAACTATGACTCAAAATCGAATTAATAACAATGGCCATGGTTTTGGAATTGGATGTCCAGCAAGCTGATACAGGTGGATACCTAGATGTCCACAAACGTTTAGCCATATAGTGTACCTATCTGGATATCCATACTAAAGTGAAGAAAACCAAAATGCCTATTTGTTCATCTGAATTAGCAGACATATATTGAATGAAGTGCAGCAGATAAAAATAGTACCATTAACAGGTCACTGTTCTTTTTCAGTTCCCAGTAAATGGGACCTCCAATTACAATCTCGATTATTAAAATAGCAGTGACCCATAAGCTTTATTCTCACTTAGGAAAAGCTTATTTTGAAAACGAACAGCATTTTTACAATCTCCAAATGAACAAAATGCACAACTAAATTAACAGAATGAAATTAGTCATGCTGTCTAACTTCAATTTTATTTTAGAGGTTAATGTTGCAATAATTACTTTATTCCTTTGTTCCTCAGTTGAGTCTGTAGATGTAAATCTGTCTCAGTTCATGTATATAAAGAGCTGGTGATTGTGTGTTCTCTCCAGTGCTGAGGATGTGCCGAGCTGATGAGAAGATATGGTACACGACATGACTTGGTCTCCTCTACACTCTTCCTTTTACCTGCTTATACTTCTTATCCCTGTCACAAATTATGGAGAAAAAATAATCCCAAGGCCATCTCACCATAGACTCAGAGCCCTAAAGCCATTGTTTGAGTATGAATACTACCAAGAAGGAGACGCCATCATCGGAGGACTAATCTCTGCTCATTTTACAACTCTAGAGTACAATTTTTCAAAGTCTTTCGGATCTATATTAACTTACATATGTGCATAGTAAGTATTTGTCATTTTGCTTTCCCTCACTGTATACTTCTGTGAAATAAATTCTTTAAGACATTAGGTTGGTCATAACGAAAAAGTGGAAAACCACTCACGCCCCTACAATCTCTGAAGAAATCCACAGGTTTAACACTCACTACCATTATGAGCATCTCATGACATGTAATTATAATTATCAAAAATCTTTTGAACCTAAGTGGTCAGCTTGGTCTCATGTGAATTCAAGTTATACATTTTTTTTATGGAGATTGCAGAATTGTAAATGTACCTGGTGCACACTGTAATGTTGTATTTTATTTGTACTTTAATTTTTAGGTTAACTTTTTCTTTTTTCTTGTAATACTACTTCATAGAGTATCAACATACTCATACTCAGTAATATACAGCTCATTGGGATGGATTCTGGGAATGAAGTGTATAAGGCAACTGAATCTCATATATATAGAGTTAATGCTTATTAAGCTTTGGCCATTACAAAGAGTAACCAGTTATGTGCAAAGAAAAATCAGTAGTTTTGTCTGTGCTTAATTTAAAGTCAACAGAGTTTCACCACATTCACTAAGCTAAGGGAAAATTCCCTAAACAAAAGAAACAGCAAGTACACAGGTTCCATCCACTGTCTTTAATGCCATTGTGCCAAGTAGATTTGGAGTGTTCAATCATTTGCATATTTGAGGGAAGCTTTATAGCTGTGTGCTGTGTTAGGCATTCACATGTACACCACTTTGTACATCAGTCCATGTAGTCTAAGTAATTCTTGATGTCCTTCAGTGTTAACGTTGAGGAGTACAGAAGTATCCTGGCCATGATCTTTGCCATTGAAGAGATAAACAGGAACCCCAATCTACTGCCCAACATTACTTTGGGTTATCATATATTTAATACTTGTGGAGATCCAAAGAGAACCTTGGGATATGTAATCCAGATATTGTCTGGAGAAACAATGGAAGCTCCTAATTATTCCTGTAGTGGACAAGGGGAAGTGGCTGGTTTTATTGGGGACACCAGTCTCCATACAAGTCATGCAATGGCCCAGTTACTCAGTTTGTATTGGTACATACAGGTAAGTAATCAAAGTAACATATTATATTTATAAGCACTTTCTAACCAAGCATAATAGACTTCCACAAAGACAATGTTATGGGAAGTCCACTAATTCAGTTAAAAATTATCATCAATAGTGTAGCATTCTGGATGTCCTGTTGGTGGCATGCTCTTTTCGAGTCCATGACCCACTATACATTTAAACTAGTTCTAAAGAGTTTTTTTACTGTAATGAATTCACTGCCTGTTTCCCCCATCATTAAACGGTTACTTGACTCTTCCACCAACTCAGCACTGTCCCATCCACAGCCCTACTCTCCTCTCTTCCTGGTCTCACAGGAAACACTAAGGGAAGTGGGAGACATAGGCGTCTGTTGTCATCAGTCAAATCATGTGAGAAAGGAGTAGGAGGTGTGCCTTAGCCAGACTGTGTGTGTCTATGGACATACACAGCCTGGCTTAAGAGCATGGTCACACAGGTGCCCCCTCAGTGCATGGCTTGCCGAGGGTGCACTCAAGGGAAGAAGAAGCAGAGAATATCATTGCATAAAGCAGATAAGTATAAAAAAAGTATTAACCATTTAAGAACTGGCCCATAGCCAAATGACGGCTACAGGGCGGTTGCTTAACTCTGGGAGGGCATACAATGACGTCATGCACCCGGTAACATCTGTAACCTTCACGGATCGCGGTAAATGGGCACTCGCAACCACTGTCTTTTATCACGTGATCTCTCACCCATCCCCATACATGCTCACCCATCCCCATCCATTCTCAGTCATCCCCATCAGTGCTCACCCATCCCCATCTGTGCTCAACCATCCCCATCCATGCTCACATATCCCCATCCATGCTCACCCCTCCCCATCCATGCTCAGTCATCCTCATCCATGCTCAGTCATCTCCATGCATGCTCAGTCATCCTCATCCATACTCATCCATCCCCATCCATGCTCAGTCATCCCCACCCATGCTCAGTCATCCCCATCCATGCTCAGTCACCCCATCCATGCTCAGTTATCTCATCAATGCTCAGTCATCCCCAACCATGCTCAGTCATCCTCTTCCGTGCTCAGTCATCCCCATCCATGCTCATCCACCCCCACCCATGGCTCATTTGTGCCTCATTCATGCTCATCCATACCACATCAGTTCTCATCCGTGAGACATCCATGCCACTACAGTGCCAATCCATGCCACTACAGTGCCCATTCGTGCCACCACAGTGCTTATCCATGCCACTACAGTGCCTCACAATAGTGCAATAGGTAGTCAAATTAGATTTGAAATTCATGCTCCTAAAACACCTGACAGTGCTCCCTGCATTTTGGACCTCTGTATGTGGCCAGGCTGTGGAAAAGTCTCACACATGTGATATGCTGTGTGTTAGAAATATTGTATAAATGGACAACTTAGTGTAAAAAAAAGTGTTTTCATTTTCTTTCTACATTTTCCGAAAACTTGTGGAAAAATGACATGTTCAAAAGACTCATTATGTCTCCTAGAATATACGGTGGGTTGTTTACCTTCCAAAATGGGGTATTTTTTGGGCATTTCCATTGTCCTAGTGCTCCAGGACCTTCAAAAGTGCCAGAGGTAGTCAGAAAACTAGATTTGAAATGTATGCCCCTAGAACGCCTGACGGTGCTCCCTGCATATTGGGCCTCTGTATGTGGCCAGGCTGTATAAAAGTCTCACACATGTGGTATCGCCATACTCAGGAGAAGTAGTCAAATGTATTTTGTGGTGTAATTTGTGGTATACATATGCTGTGTGTGAGGAATAACCTGTTAATATGACAATTTTGTGAAAAAAAAGAAAAAAAATCTTATTTTTTTCATTTATAACGCAAAAAAATAAATAAAAAAAGAGCAGTGATTAAATACCAGCAAAATAAAGCTCTATTTGTGTGAAAAAAGGACAAAAATGTCATATGGGTACAGTGTTGTATGACTGAGTAATTGTCATTCAAAATGTAAGAGCACTGAAAGCTGAAAATTGGTCTGGTTGTTAAGGAGGTTTAAGTGCCCAGTGGTCAAGTGGTTAAATAAAAAAGGTATTAACAATCACTTTAAGCAAAGATAAAGATAACAGCATCAGAGTAAACACATACAAAACCAGTCCTCCATAACACCTTACAGGAAACCAGCCACATTCACTAATGGCCTGAGATCTGGATTCTAACTTTATCATTACAGGATATAGTGTTATTTTTATTTTTTTCTTGTGTGATTTGGCTTTATGCTTCAGTTATTGCCTTTCTCGAAGACAAAGCTTCTTCCGAGGTTTAGGTTTATGGCATGATTTTCTCCATAAGTTTCTTCCGTTTTTCTGAGAAGCATCTCCTTAGAATGATGCTACTATCACAATGCTTCTTGGTGTGGATGGTGCATTAAAATGGTGTGCAGTGTTTGGTTTAAGCCAAAAATGCCATTTGGTCTTTTGACTGTAAAGCTCAATTGATCGCATCTGAACACAGAATCTCTTCCAGCTGGTGGCAATGGCTTTTACATGCCTCCAGTCAAACTGTAGGTATAATGTCATATCCTCTTCAGTTAACAGTGGCTACTCTTCCATAAAGCTGTGATTGGTGAAGCACCAAGGCAACAGTCGTTGTCTGCATAGTCTTTTCACTCTGAGGCAATGAAGCTTGTAACTCCTTCATAGTGGTGATGTCTTCTGTTAGCCATTCGCTTTGGTGAACATCTTGTTCTTTGAAGATTTACAGCTGTACCAACCTTTTTAATTCTTACATTTCTAATGGTTGATTTCAAAAGATGCTTAACCGGGAAAGGTCATTCCATCCCTTGACTTGTGTTTTTCAATCATTTTTAATCCTTAGTTCCATAACCACCTCCCTACCTCCACTCTATATATATGTCCTGGTAGGAAGGTGGTTGTACTGTAATCATGGTTGAGGCTACAACCATGATCCTGGTGTAATTTTTTACAGCCGATGATTCTCTTTCATGTAAAGGTATTCCAGAGTGACTGAGCAGCCGATGGAATACTTAAACAGGCAGCGGAAGGGGGTCACACACCCCTCTCACCGCCACCATTACTGGACTCTCCAGAGCGATTGGTAAGCCCGGGAGCGATGAGACGTGTGGCATCCATGTCCAGCCTCACAGTGAGAGGATCTGAAGTTGTTCCTCCTACTGTATGACGTCAGAACCAGACGAGTGCCAACTATGTTGTCACTACCGGTCTCGGCTCTTTGTTTACTGGCCACATAGCCAATGAAGCAGCCAATAAGACCAATCTGTGTCTGATCAGCTGCATTGGAGGCCAAAGGGTCTAATTATAGTCTCCATAAAGAGTACCTGTTATTGCTATTGCCGTCAAAAGGGATGTTTACATTCCTTTTGACAGCAATAAAAGTGATAAAAAAATACTGTAAAAATAAATAAAATAAAATAAATAATAATAATGAAAACATTTTTTAAAGTGCTCCCATCACCCCATGCTCACACGCAGTGGCAAAGGCACACATCGGTCCCGCACGCATATGTAAACAGTTTTTGCGCACCACATGTGAGGTATCACCATGATCGTCATAGTGAGAGTAGTAATTCTAGTAACAGACCTCCTCTGTAAATCGAAACCGGTAACCTGCAAAGGCTTTTAAAGTGTCACCTATGGATAATTTGAAGTACCATAGTTTGTCGCCATTCCATGAGCGCGCGCAATTTTAAAGGGTGACATGTTAGGTATCTATTTACTTGTACTTATGTTGAGGAGTCCCTGTTTAGGACCAGTTTTCCTTCACTTTAAAAGGGGTGTCCTCATCCTGAAGGAGTAGATCAGTTTTGGTGTCCTCTACTACAGTTTGTTAAAGTTTATTGTAGTATCTCAAGGCTCACTCTCACCCTATCCCAGTTCATTAACAAAATAAAACTACAAAAAAAGACATGTGCAGTCTGTTCTTTGAAAATGAAAATAAAGCAAAACCGCGCTCAAACACCTAAATGATAACTAGATATGTATTACCCATCTAGATATAATGACAAATAATATCAATAATGTTGTGAACACTACCAATAAACACCCCTAGGGGGTGAAGAGAGGAAGTGTTTAGCAACTACTGAAGAAAGTGCTATGTGCTAGTAAAGTGCAATATAAAGTAAACAAATCATACACTTAGTAATACATATTATAACCAGCCTGCAAATGATGACACAATAGTGCAAAAAATAGCTGAGTTGTGTAAATCCACTAAGCAGATTCCGATCAATCTGTGAACTAAATGTGCAAAAAATGCAAAAAAAGTGCAAGAAAAAAAGAAGAAAAAGTGTCTCTGTGCAAAAAAGATTCCAATTCCAGGAAATCTTCATATGTAAGACCAAGTCTGAAGGGATATATGAGCTAATAGTTCCAATCGTGGTTCACTTAAAAGTTGACAGATACGGGCCTTCAACAGAAAGAACACACACCAGTGGTATATCCTACTCACCGGATCAATACGATTCCCATTACAGGAATCAATATACGCTATGTGACTGAGCCTTTAATTTTCAGAGGAGATGTCCTGCTGTTGTTTCCCAACGGACGGTGTACAGACATCAAATAGCTCGCACCAACATATGACCAGTATTGGGAGAGAAGGATAGGAGCCACATGGTGGAGTACATCTAATTTATTGGTGCATTAGAACATCGCAAGTAAAAAATTGATAAAACAAGCTTACAGGCATATAGGTGGTGCAGGGGGCGCGCATTGCGCTCCACCTGCGTGGCAACGAGCGGAAGTGACGGGCCGGAAACAGCAATACCCTACGCTGTGTTTCGTCAGCGTGCGCACCGACGTCATCAGGGGGTCATGTGATAAATATAATAATAATAAAAATAAGTCATAAAGTGGGGTCACTTTAATAGCACATAGCACTTTTTTCAGTAGTTGCTAAACACTTCCTCTCTTCACCCCCTAGGGGTGTTTATTGGTAGTGTTCACAACATTATTGATATTATTTGTCATTATATCTAGATGGGTAATAGTTATCTAGTGATCATTTGGGTGTGTGAGCGCGGTTTTGCTTTATTTTCATTTTCAGTTTACACCTCTAGTGTGATACATATCACTCTCATATAAACCATTTTGCGCAGTACTAAGTTTTCTCTTTTCACAATTTTATTCTTTCCTGTTCTTTGACTTGAGTGAATGGGAACTGCCATGTGCCTGGCTGCTGTGTGCCTATCAGGCAATGGAACGTGGGATCAAACATCCCAGATCAGTCTCAGGTCTACACTATAGAGGTAATGGGGAAATATGCTGGGAGGGGGGAGAGGTAGGAATGTAGATTGGGTAATACATAGACATGCACATGATTGCGATGTATGCCTTATCTGTCTCTTTCAAAGTTAGAGCTGTAAAGGCGTCTGACTGTAAAGTCATCTTTTTTGTGGTCATTAAGTTAGCTTGTGTGGAACTTGAGCTAGGAAGCAATTGGGAAATTCAATTCACAGTTTCATTACCTTTTCACAGATTAATTATCGAGTCACTGACCCTCTCTTGAGTGACAGAAAAATGTTTCCAACTTTATACCACATGACACCTGATGATCGGGTCCGTTATTCAGCAATTATAAAATGTTTGCTTCATTTTGGATGGAACTGGGTTGGAATGATGCTATCAAACGATGGCAGCGGTGACATGGAATTACAAGGACTGAGCAGGATGATGGCGCAGTATGGGATATGTATTGAGTATGTCATTAGGATTACTGACAACGAAAAGGAGGATAAGGAGAAAATGACAGTTATAGGGAAATCAAAAGCTAAAGTTTTAATATTATGTGGCCTTTTCTCAATATACTTTCATGTTTATTTCCACGAGCTGGTTGACATTAAGGAAAATATCACCTTAATTCTCCATGAGTCATGGACTGCTATGAAATTTTTTGAATCAATATACCTTCCATCATTTAACTGCAGCTTAATGTTTCTATGGTCACCAAAATTAATTCCCAAAATGGATGACTTTATAACTAATATTGTATCATTCAACACACATTTTGACCCAATACGGGAAGATATCTGGCTTCAGTTGTTTCACTGCTCCTCCAGAAACCAATATAAAAATGTATATTTTGAGTTTGCTTTTAAAATTTCTTTAAGGAACTGCACATATCAGAGCTATACTTGGTCGGCATTTAAAAATTTAGAGGACACAAAGCCCTCATACGCATACACAGCGGTATATGTTCTGGCCAATGCCTTGCATGCAATGCTCTTGATGAAAAGTCAATCTGGAATTTATGGGCTAAAGCATATTGTAAGTTTAATTTACAACATTATACTGTACATTCATATTATTGTTCAAAGGAAGAAAAATCCGGATGGTTGCATTCCCAGTTTAAGATCCAAAAAAGCCTTTAGTTAAATAATACTATAAAAAGCACACAGATATACAAGCAGGGGAGGAAAGGCTAACGCGTTTCACACATAAACTGTGCTTTATCAAAACGAAACTGTCAACTCAACCCACTGAACTATATATTCATTAAAACCACCCAGGTGTGGTGATTGGTTGGTTAACCAGTTCATCCCCATGTTCTCATCCCTATTTAAAATTCTGTATGCTTTGATGATTATAAACAAAGTACAAAAACATAAAAAAAAACATGTACACTATATTGTCAAAAGTATTGGGGCATCTGCCTTTACACGCACACCTTAATGGCATCACAGTCTTAGTCTGTAGGGTTCAATATTGAATTGACCCATCCTTTGCAGCTATAACAGCTTCAACTATTCTGGGAAGGCTGTCCACAAGGTTTAGGAGTGTCTATGGGAAGGTTAGACCATACTTCAAGCAATGCATTTGTGAGGTCAGGCACTGATGTGGATGAGAAGGTTTTGCTAGCACTCTCTGCTCCAATTCATCCAGAAGGTGTTCTATTGGGTTAATGGCAGGCCAGTCAAGTTCCCCCATCCCAAACTCGCTCATCCATGCCTCTGCTCTAATTCATCCCAAAGGTGTTCTACCGAGTTGAGGTCAGAACTCTGTACATTCCAGTCAAGTTCCTCCACCCCAAACTCGCTCATGCATGTCTTTATGGGAAAAGGAAAAAATGGGTTGCGCTAAAACTAAAAAATAAATGAGGACAATATGTGTCCATAAATCAAAAAATATATATAAACTAAAATTAAAAGTGTTCAAGTGTTTAACATGTGATAGGCAATAACATGTGATATAGTCACTCAAAAAACATATAGACAGAGTCCAAAGTGTCCAAAGATAATTGCTGTGCAACTATAACTTATGCACCTAAATAGGTGAAATCAAGGTGGAATCAAAAGGTCCAAAAAAGTGGTGCAAAAGCAATAGACCCCCCCAAAGTTCCAGTGTCAATGGTTGAGTGGGCCTCTGCAATTCGGCATAGAATCCTTCATTTAGTAATATTAAAGGTGGGTTCTTACCAGAGATGTTGGGTACACATGGTCATAAGACCAGTGGACCAATCGCGCTTAGGTGTACACCTCCACAGACAGCAGTGGTAGGATCCTCCTCAGTGGTACTGGCAACCTCCCTCTTGGCTAAGTGACCCCTCTGCCATACTCTGGATCAAGCAGACCTTGGCGTCATAGGACACAGGGGTACATGCGAAGAAAAAATCCGCTCCACATAGTGTAGTAGTAAGAATATATCGAATTTATTTAAAACCGATACAGGAACAACTAAAAGCTGGCATATAAAACAACTGCAATAGGCACATGGTCCCCACCTGATGCATTTCGTCTGCACAGATATCTTCTGGGGTGTGGGGGCAACGCGCCACTACCACAGTATATATAACAATGTTCCCCATAATCCACACATCAATTACTGGATGTTGCGCCCACAGGCATGGGTCTGGGACTTCCGTCCCTCCCAACATGGCACCCATGTGCGCTCCAAGCCTCACAATGAATCTAGAGCGCAAAATGCAGGCATAAATATAAATCATCATAAATCATAATGTCCCCTCAGCTAAATGGTCATGCCCGGGAGTGTTCGATAACTTCCTCTGATGACACCCTCCGTAATGACATCGCCACCCAAAACCAGAAACCATCACCAACAAGGCAGAACCGGAAATAGGGGACAGGAGGCAGATATAGCCACACCCCCCATCTCTCCCGGTTTAGACCATCAGTATGGCGACAATGATTACGGCATATCCGGAAGTCGGAAGCCGCCACCGGCCTAACCGGAACCGGAAATACGCAAGAGGAAGTCGCTCGAGAACGCACTGATGGTAAACAGGAAGAGGCGCAAACCACTTCAAGATGGATACATATATAAACCGTGCTGATAAATGCAATGTATACATAAATATACATTTATATAAAGGATGTAGTGCACAGAAATATAAAATATAAAATTTGAGTAAATTAATTAACACATTAGGTGTAAAAGACTATTATGTTATATACCCCCATAGAGTTGTCTCAATGGAAAGAACCACTGAACTGGTCCCTTTCCCCTTTGGCAACGGAAGGTCAACCTATTTAAACTGGAACCAGAAGTGGGAACCAGAAAACACATGGGGACACCATTCAAAGGGGTTTTGAGTAAAAATGTCCACCTCAAAGAATTGGATATAAAACCTTGTTGAACACCACCGCAGGGCTATCTTAGTGGGGCAAACCACTGATCTAGTCAACTTCTCTTTCAGCACCAGAAAGGCAGCCAAATCGGAGCTGGGAGTAAGGGTCTAAAAACACATGGGGACACAGTGCACGAATGTTCCATACCCAAAATACGCACCTCAGACATAATAAAAGGTTATTTGAAATTCTATTAAATCAAATATATATATAAAACCATATATTGCCATATACAAAAAGCTGAATGCATCATAGCTCTTAGTGGTGCTTCCCTTATAGCCCACACCTTAAATGCCCCAAAAAATACTACTATCAACCAAAGAGGAAAGCTACACAAATTGGGATCAAGCGCTATCATTGTGGAATGGGACTTCAAGCCCTATTAATAAAGGCATTGACGTCCCACTCCACATTCATCACATAAGGATGGTAAGTACGGAGCTCATAGATCCAATATGTCTCAAGTTGTGAGATTCCTCTCTTTTTAGACCCTCCCCTCCAAGGTGGAACGTATCTATTGATAGCTTGAAAGAGGGCAAGACACACTTGTCTTTATGGACCTAGCTTTGTGCACTGGTGCGCAGTCATGTTTGAACAGGAAGGGACCATCCCCAAACTGTTCCCACAAAGTTGGGAGCATGAAATTGTCCAAAGTGTCTTGGTATGCTGACGCCTTAAGAGTTCCCTTCACTGGAACTAAGGGGCCATGCCCAAGCCTGAAAAATTACCCCACACTATAATCCCCCCTCCACCAAATGATTTGGACCAGTGCACAAAGCAAGATCCATCAAGACATGGATAAGGGAGTTTGTGGTGGAGGAACTTGACTGTATTGCACCTCAACCCAATAGAACACCTTTGGGATGAATTAGAGTGGAGACTTTGAGCCAGGCCTTCTCGCCCAACGTCAGTGCTGACCTCACAAATGCGCTTTTGAAAGAATGGTGAAACATTCCATAGACACACTTCTAAACCTTGTGCACAGCCTTCCCAGAAGAGTTGTTGTAGCTGCAAAGGGTGGACCAACTCAATATTGAACCCTATGAACTAAGACTTGGATGCCATTGAAGTTCATGTTCATATAAATACAGGTGTCTCAATACTTTTGGTGATATAGTGTGTATCCGTACAGCCAGTTTACTAGTAACTCTCAATCAACCAAGGTATTGCAATATAATCCAAATAATACCATTATAACGAAGGACAATGTGAATGCACAAATTAATTTTCTGAAAATATATACAGTATCTCACAAAAGTTAGTACACCCCTCACATTTTGGTAAATATTTTATTCTATCTTTTCATGTGACAACACTGAAGAAATGACACTTTGCTACAATGTAAAGTAGTGTACAGCTTGTATAACAATGTAAATTTGCTGTCCCCTCAAAATAACTCAACACGCAGTAATTAATGTCTAAACCGCTGGCAACAAAAGTGAGTACACCCCTAAGTGAAAATGACCAAATTGGTCCCAATTAGACATTTTCCCTCCCCAGTGTCATGTGACTCATTAGTCTTAAAAGGTCTCGGGTGTGAATGGGGAGCAGTTGTGTTAAATTTGGTGTTTTTCACTCTCCCTTTCCCATACTGGTCACTGGAAGTTCAACATGGCACCACATGGCAAAGAAATAACTCTCTGAGGATATGAAAAAAAGAATTATTGCTCTACATAAAGATGGCCTGGGCTATAAGAAGATTGCCAAGACCCTGAAACTGAGCTGCAGCATGGTGGCCAAGACCATAAAACAGTTTAACAGGTTCTACACAGAACAGGCCTCGCCACGGTCAACCAAAGAAGTTAAGTGCACGTGCTCAGCGTCATATCCAGAGGTTGTCTTTGGGAAATAGACCTATGAGTGCTGCCAGCATTGCTGCAGAGGTTGAAGGGGTGGGGGGTCAGCCTGTCAGCGCTCAGACCATATGCCACACACTGCATCAAATTGGTCTGCATGGCTGTCATCCCAGAAGATTCTTCAAAAGATGATTTACAAAAAAGCTCAGAAACTGTTTGCTGAAGCCAAGCAGACTAAGGGCATGGATTACTGTAAACATGTCCTGTGATCTGATGAGATCAAGATAAACTTATTTGGTTCAGATGATGTCAAGCGTGTGGCGGCAACCAGGTGAGGAGTATAAAGACAAGTGTGTCTTGCCTACAGTCAAGCATGGTGGTGGGAGTGTCATGGTCTGGGGCTGCATGAATGCTGCCGGCACTGGGGAGCTACAGTTCATTGAGGGAACCATGTATGCAAATATGTACTGTGACATACTGAAGCAGAGCATGATCCCCTCCCTTGGGAGACTGGGCTGCAGGGAAATATTCCAACATGATAACAACCCCAAACACACCTCCAATATGGCCACTGCCTTGCTAAAGAAGCTGAGGGTAAAGGTGATTGGCCACCCTGTATGGTCTTGGCCACCGTGTTGCAGCTCAGTTTCAGGGACTTGGCAATCTTCTTATAGCCTAAGCCATCTTTATGTAGAGCAACAATTCTTTTTCCAGATCCCCAGAGAGTCCTTTGCCATGAGGTGCCATGTTGAACTTCCAGTGACCAGTATAAGAGAGTGAGAGCGATAACACCAAATTTAACACACCTGCTCCCCATTCACACCTGAGACCTTATACCACTAATTAGTCACATGACACTGGGGAGGAAAAATGGATAATTGGGCCCAATTTGGACATTTTCATTTAGGGGTGTGCTTACTTTTGTTGTCAGCGGTTTAGACATTAATGGCTGTGTGTTGAGTTATTTTGAGGGGACAGCAAATTTACACTGTTATACAAGCTGTACACTCACTACTTTACATTGTGGCAAAGTGTCATTTCTTTAGTGTTGTCACATGAAAAATATAATAAAATATATACAAAAATGTGAGGGGTGTACTCACTTTTGTGAGATACTGTATATACTGTATATATATATATATATATATACACCTAATAAAGGTTTTAACCCCTGATCGTCCGGCGTTGACATTAGTTAGGTTTTAGCGTGCATTAGGGTCAGCGTAAATACCAGGCAGGGTCAGGTAGTTAGGCACTCTGACAAGCACACACACATATAGGTGTTAGTTACTATTGTAGTATCTGAACAGATCAATATCTGATCTGATCAGATCTATACTAGCATCCCCACTAGATGTTCTGTAAAATGCGGCGTTAGAGGGATCAGCCCAGATACCTGTTAGCATGTTCATTTAGCCCCTCTGCCCAGCCCAGCCCACCCAAGTGAAGTAGCTAATAGATCACTGACACTTACAAAACACATCACACATATCTGCAGCATTCGCAGAGTTCACGCCCGATCCCTGTTAACGCTGACAGTGATTTTAGTAGCGATTGAAACAGGCTCTGCCAACCAGGTGTGCTTTTTTGCCTGCGAGTCACACTAGTGTACGTATAAATTTAGAAGCCAAAATGTCCAATCAGATGTACACTAGTGAAGAGGCCTACGTGTTGCTGAGCATGACAGATGAGAGTGATGGGGAAGCCTCACTGTCAGATTCAGGCTCAGTATACATACCCGTAGACAGTAGCGGCACCCTGTCAGATAGCTCTGACGATGGAGTTGTGGTCCCTGCTAAGGTCAGATATACCCAACCCCGTTCTGCTTATGTTGGGGTGCAAGAACCGCAGGGCTCTCGTATGGAGCAAAGAACAAGTAATAGTGCCGCTTTTCCTTCTGGTGAACTGACAAGCACCAGCGGCCTAGTACATCCTGGTCATAGACAAACCAGCACTGCAGTAACACTTGGTGATGTGGCGAGTCCCATAAGTGCAGTTCAAGCTGGTGTGGCTAGCACAAGTAGTCTCCCGCAGACAGGCCCACAGAACCCATAGTGCACTTCCAGCTGAATACGCTAACCCTGATTGGCAACCTGCCACTAATGCATCGCCCGTACTTCCCCCATTCACTGGAAACAGTTGATTTTATGGCCATTGGTTTTTATTTGCTGTTTTTCACCGAAGATCTCTATAGATCTGTTGTGGACCAAAGCAATTTGTATGCTGGTCAATTCATCTCTAATCCCCATTTGTCCCTTGCCAGAGACTGGAAACCAAGTACGGTTTCCCTGCTCATGGGCATAACTAAAAAAATCTGAGTTGCGGTCATATCGGCCCACTGACCCAATTCATCATCTGCCCGTGTTCTCTGCTTCCATGGCCAGGACACGATATGAGCAGATATTGTGGTTCATTCATTTTATTGACAATGAACTCTGTCGTCCATGGGGTGACCCTGAATACGATCGGCTCCACAAAATTTGGCCCCTCGTAAGCCACTTCAACCCAGAATTTGCAGCCTTGCTTATTCTCCATCAAGTTGTCTGCTGTAGACGAATCCCTGATTTAACTTTCTGTCCATCTTGCTTTCAAACTGTACCTTCTCAGCAAGCATGCCAGATACGGGGTCAAGATGTATAAACTCTGTAACAGGGCCACAGGCTATACATATAGTTTTATGGTTTACGAGGGAAAACACTGGGAAAAAAAGTCACGTGGAGCCCCCCAACTGCCCAGACTACATAGGGAGCGATGGCAAGATTGTTTGGGACTTTGTGTCACCCTTATGCGGAAAGGGGTGCTACTTGTACGTGGACAATTACTACACAAGCGTGCCACTTTTTAGTCATTTGCTTAATGAAGGAATTGGCACATGTGGTACCGTGCGACCTAATCAACGGGGCTTCCCCCAACGTCTTGTAGAATCCCAAATTAGACAGGGGGGAAAAAGCCTGCTTGAGATGTGGTAATTTGCTTGTGGTGAATTGGAGGGATACAGAGAATGTTTTCGCTCTTTCCTCTCTTCATGCAGATACGGCAGTCCAAATTCCAACGGTGACTGGCGTTGTGGAGAAACTCTTCTGTGTCCACGAATATAATCTTAATATGGGAGGGGTAGGCCTCAACGACCAGTTATTGGTGCCATACCTAATTGCCTGTAAGTCCAGACGCTGGTACAAAAGGATGTCTATATACCTATTCCAATTGGCTATGCTGCATGCTTAAGTGCTATACAAAGCATCAGGATGGACTGGATTCTTCTTTAACTTCCAGGAAAAGATTGTCGCAGTCCTTCTGTTTCCAGATGGTGCTGTTCCCCAACTTCACAATGTAAATACAGTGAGCCAGCTGCATGACTTCAGAGAAGTCCTCGGTGGTACCCCAGGCCAAAGAACACCCCAAAAGAGATGTTGTGTCTGCAGACAACGCGGATACAGGCATGACACCCACACCTATTGTCCCTCCTGTCCTGACCAGCCTGGTCTCTGCATCGGTGAATGTTTCCATAACTACCACACACTAGTGGAGTATTAGCGTAGGGTACAGTACTGCATAGCAGAGGCGTAGCGTGGGGGGTGCAGGGGGGGCCGGCCGCACC
>BLSH010037959.1:0-13850 GCA_018402905.1 Glandirana rugosa
CTTGAACTTTGTGGGACTGTATTAGCCGAAGAAATTGCAGATTTTATACTGCATGAGCTAGACATTCAAATAGATGACATCAAATTCTACACAGACAGCAAAGTTGTTTTGAGCTACATATACAATCGAACAAACGCTTCTATGTCTATGTCGGCAACCGTGTAGAAAGAATCAGAAAATCCTCAAGGCCTGAGCAATGGCATGATGTTCCATCGGAGCATAAACCTGCAGATCATGCCACCAGACCAATGTCCGCAAGTGTCTCTGCAAATTCTTCTTGGTTAACAGGACCTGAACTCCTGCTGGATCATTCCGAAGAAATTGCATCTGAGGGTTTCAGTCTTCTAGATCCTGACATGGATCTTGAGATTCGTCCTGAAGTCAAGACCTTTGGCTGCTGATCTGAACCCTAACCTCCAAGTCAAGTTGGAGACCTTGTTCTGCTCAAAGACCAGCAAGCCGAAAGAATTAAATGGCCTATGGGACTCATTGTAAAGACCATTCCCAGTGATGATGGTATGGTACATAAGGTGGAGGTGAAGGTTACCAGACAAGGAACTGTAAAGACCTTCCTCAGACCCATAACAGAACTTGTTTTACTCTTGCCTTTCGGAGACTGAACTTGCTTGGCTGAGTCTGCTGGATTTACTTTCTACCACAAGAAGAATGAACTTTAAGTGACACGTCTTGATGCCTAATTGCAGTTTCTATTGTTGCATATACATGCACGGTGTTTGTCTTTCAGGTTTTCAAGACAACTGCAAATTTCACTGTTGTTTATTTGCATTGCATAACTACAGTTATGATATATATAATGGTAATTACAATACCAGACGGGAGTGTTCTGTTACATGATTGTCATGTAACATATACCTGTGCATAGCTATAGTAATGTTTGTATAGTTGGTTATTACAATGTCATCTTGTGGTTGTTTTGGATATTGCACCTTTCCTTTGTGTTCTCTAAGGGTGTACCTCCCATCCTCTGTGAGCCAACTTCCTCTTCCTAGTTCACTCTGTGATGTACTTCCTCTTCCTGGTTCACTCTGTATGTAACTTCCTCTTCCTGTGTCTCTCTGTCTCATGAGGTAAAGAATATGGCCACACGCATGTAGGCCTCACACAATCTGCTCGCATCCTAGGACACATTGCCATGTTTTGACCTGCGGTTACCATCTTTCAACCATCTGCCACATTTGTTATATGCTGTACCTGCTATTTCCAATAAATAATCGCATATGAAAGAAATCGGTGCTGGTGAGTTCAAGCTGTCTGCTGTGATTATATCTGCTTATATAGGCCAGGCATAGAGGTCTCAGCAAGGGATAAGTCACTATTACAACAGTTGGAGTCCGAATAGATGCCTTATCTCCTGCCCTATGTCCATCACTATCCGGACTTTGACTGCCATGTTGTATTTTAACCTCATGGTGGCCCTATATCCGGTAACAACACTATATGCAACACACTACAAGATATCCTCTGTTTGCTATAATAATTTTGTCTCACTATACAATACAAGATAATTGGTCTAATCTTTGTGTGCCATATGATGCATTTTTCACTTTGTATATCTCCCAAAGAAATAATTGCATATACTGTATAACAGTGATGTTTGTATACATTTTGCAGAATGCAAAAGTACACACGCTATATGTCCCCTGAAGAAGGAAAATACTACTGAGCAAGATTTCCAAAACATGTTGGGACCTTCCAGCAAAAATACTTACTGTTCTCTGTGTACTTCACATGTGGCATAATCTGTAATTGCTCTGTATTTTAACCTGTGTGTTAGTTTTAACATTATTTTAATTTTATGCTGTAATAAAATGTATACAATTAGTACCTCACATCCTATACATTGAATTACTATCGGTGATTCCTACCTAAATATCCCAGGGGTGAAAATAGTTAAATTAGCATATATATTTATAGGGATATGGTAGTTAGTCCCTAATATTGTTGACTGACTTACAGGGTTTCTAAATTGGACCACTAACCAGACCCTTATTTTGACCTAAAGTAAACTTCAGGTCAAGCTCTCAGGTTTGATGGATCCTGAGTCCCAGGCCAGAGCAATCATCTGCTCCAGACCTGCTTCCTTTATACCACCTGTTGATGGACACAAGTGGACTGCTAAATCTGGTCCGGAACCAACCCTGCCAAGGTGGCTGGTAAACCCCGGACTCCACCTTAGTTTCCTGCAAATGAACGCATGCGAGTTGAAACATAACGCCCATCGATCACCTTCCCTTTCATGTCACATATTGTAACCATCCATCCCCCCCGCGCGTCTGAGCAACTGTCCGAACCAGACAATTGACACGGGAAAGGAAATCTGCATTATTTTGTCGTTTCCCAGCTCTGTGTTTCACTGTGAACCTAAATACGTGAAGAGCAAGGAACCACCTTGTCAACTGACTATTTTTCCCCTTGTTATCCATGATCAGTGACTATTTTGAATGGTCTCCCCAACAGGTAATATTTCAGGGCATCTAAAACTGATTGATAGTTAAACATTTCTTCTCAACAATGGCATAATTTTTCTCATGTCTGTTGAGCTTTCTGCTAAGGTAAACCACTGGGTACTCCACCCAGTCTCTGAATGGGACAGTACAGCAACCAGTCCCACATCAGAGGAATCTGCACCACAAACTCCTTTGTGAAATCTGAGGTCATGAGCACAGGTTATGCACAAAGGGCATTCTTCAATATTTGAAATGCCTTCTCAGTGTCTCAGGATTCCACTTAATCATGACCGGCCCTCTACCCTTTGTCAGATCCTTCAGTGGGGCTGCAATGGTGGCAAAATTGGGTATAAAACGCCTGTACCTTGCGATCCCAAGAAATACACAAAACTTGCTTTATATTTATAGATTGGGTCCACTTTTGAACTGCCTCAATCTTATTGATCTGAGGCTTGATCAGCCCCCGACCAATAATGTAGCCAAGGTATTTGGCCTCCTCCAAGCCTATGGCACACTTTCTGGGGTTGGCAGTGAGTCCTGCTTTCCTAAGAGAGTCTACTGCTTGCACCCAGTGCAAATGAGATTCCCAATCTGGGCTGTGGATGATTACATCATCCAAATAGGCAGCTGCGTATTGGCGATGCGGTCTTAAGGTCCTGTCCATCATTCTCTGGAATGAGGCAGGAGCACCATGTAAGCCAAAGCCATCCGCTTATATTGGAAGGAACCCTCGGGGGTAGAAAACGCAGTTTTCTCTTTCGCAGACTCCGTTAGGGTTATCTGCCAATAACCTTTAGTCAGATCTAAAGTAGTGATGTACCAGGCACCTCCCAATCTCTTGTCAAGCTCGTTGACCCAAGGCATTGGGAACACATCGAATTTGGGCACGCTGTTCAACTTCCTGAAATCATTACAAAACCTTATAGTCCCATCTGGTTTTGGGACCAACACTATGGGACTTGACCAGTCACTGTGGGCCTCCTATCACGTCCAGCTCTAACATGTTCTTTATTTCATTTGCAACTGCTTCCCACCTAGCCTCGTGTATTCTATAGGGCTTTACATTTACGTGGACACCTGGTTCCGTAGTTACGTCATGCTGTATACCTGTGGTCAGTCAGGGCAGGTGAGAGAAAAAGCCTCTATTCTTACTCTCAAATCCTCTAATGCAGGCCTCGACAAACCCCGGGCGCCAGGTCGCCATGGCGACCAGAAATCGCGTCCTGGCGAGTGACTGCCATTCCTTCTATCACTATGTTAAAACAGCTGTCAGATTCAGCGAGAGCCGAGAGTTCTCTGCTTAATCTAACAGCTGTTAAACTTGGCGGCTTGCTGGGATATTTGCTTCTACTTAGAATGAAGAAAAGTAACAAACAATGTATCTTCTTCTTTCAAAGCAATTATCTCCGGGCTATCAGGAAAGTTTAACCATTTAAAGACTAAACCCTTTCTCACATTAGTGGCTTACAATTAAATATCCAGTATTTTCTGCTAGAAAATGACTTAGAACCACCAAACATTATATATTATTTTTTAGCAGAGACCCTAGAGAATAAAATGGCGGTTGCTGCAATATTTTATGTCACATGGTATTTGCGCAGCGGTCTTTCAATCGCAATTTTTTGGGAAAAAATACACTTTTAATGAATAAAAAAAAAAACTAAACAGTAAAGTTAGCACATTATTTTTTTGTAGAATATGAAAGATGATGTCACACCGCAAGAAACGTGACCTTTATTCTAAGCAACAAACTTGTGATAAAGCCCTGAGTACCATCAACAATTACCACTCTATGTGCAGCTGGGCTCCAGTATTTCATGGTGACCGGAAACCCACCAGAGCAATGAAAAGTCACTGTGGGGGACACACATGTAGGCAGGAAGTGGCTGCAAAGAGGCAGCAGAAGATCAGCAGTGCTGGAATACTTTTCACCTTTTTTTTGTATTTTATTTACAATGTCACTAAGGCTTTGTTTAGATGTGCAAGTTGGGTGGTAATAATGTGCAGTAGAGACATGTTTTTGCCACCCTTGAGCTCCATTAGGCAGGAGATGAGGGTGTTTTACATGCCGCAGTCACGATGCATTCGGCATAATAAGGAGTTTCCCCCATAACAGATTTTTTAGTGTCACTCTTTCTGGCCAGCCTATAACCCTGATGTAATGGTGGAGTTATTGACTGGCTGCTCTGCTGTGAGTAAGTTAGGGTTAGGGGCGCAAATTACTTGTCTTTCCCTTGGCGCTGACAACCCCACACTACGCTATAAAAAACTGGCTCCTAACTTTTTTAGTCGGCTCCTAGATTCAAGGCAAATTTGTCAAGCCCTGCTCTAATGTCCTTCTGTTGGGCCACTGAAAAGGTTTCAGTTATGGGTACTTCAGGTGTCACGGGGGCCATGTCCTTTTGGGGGGTTGGCATTGCCAGTAAAGTTCCTTCCAAGGTTTCAAGAGATTAATGTGATATATTTGCTCAGTTTTCCTTTTCCTTGACTGGAAAACTTTGTAGTATACCTCCCCTACTCTTTCCATAATTTCAAAGGGACCTTGCCACTTTGCTAGGAATTTACTCTCAACAGTGGGGACCAGTACCAGCACTCTATCACCAGGGCTGAAGACCCGGGTCTTGGCGCCCCAATTATAAACCCTTCTCTGGGCCTCCTGAGCTTGCTCTATATGTTCCCGTACAAGTGGCATAACAGCAGTGATTCTATCTTGCATCCGCGGGATATGCTCGATGACGCTTCTATAAGGCGTGGTCGCTCCCTCCCACATTTCTTTTGCAACATCTAACAATCCCTTGGGATGTGTACCATACAGTAGTTCAAAAGGAGAGTAACCTGTAGATGCCTGAGGTATCTCCCATATGGCAAACATGAGGCATGGCAGAAAAAAATCCCAATATCTCCCATCTTTGTCCACCACTTTTAACATGCTTTTGAGCATTTTGTTAAATCTCTCCACAAGACCATTAGTCAGCAGTTGGTAG
Organism: Glandirana rugosa; assembly: GCA_018402905.1. Taxonomy (NCBI): domain Eukaryota; kingdom Metazoa; phylum Chordata; class Amphibia; order Anura; family Ranidae; genus Glandirana; species Glandirana rugosa. Next base: position 5,453 of record BLSH010037959.1, read on the forward strand.
AGGTATGGAGATAGGAGATTTTGAACTTACACAATTCTTTAGTGACTCGGGACATAAATGGAGTGCCTTGATCCGTAAATATTTCTTTTGGAACACAAACACAACTAAATACTTGGACAAGCTCTTTGGCAATAGTTTTAGCTGAGGTATTATGCAAGGGAATGGCTCAAGGATATAGCGTGGCATAGTCCAGTATTATCAGTATGTGCTGATGGCCCCGGGCAGACTTTACTACAGGTCCCACCAGATCCATGCCAATTCTTTCAAAAGGCACTTCAATGATTGGGAATGGTACCAGCGGACTGCGAAAATGGGGCGATGGCGCAGAATACTGACACTCTGGGCATGACTCACAATATTCTTTGACATCTGCATATAACCGGGGCCAAAAGAATCTCTGGGTTATTCTCTCCTTAGTCTTCTCTATACCTAGATGTCCACCCATCATATAACCATGGGCTAAATCGAATACCATCCAGCGATATGGTTTGGGAACCACTAACTGTTCTACCTCCTGCACTTGATTTACCACCTGAGACAGCAAGTTATTTTTAAGAGCCATATAGGCAAAAGACACCCCATCTATCATTTTAATGGTTTTCTCTGGCTCTAATGAGTGTGGCGTCTTAGTTGTTACGTACAAAAACCATCTTTTCTGAACTCCAAGTCAGGCACCACAATCTGTCCACTCACTATTAGAGTCAGATAATTTCTTGTTCATTAACCTCCAGCTGGGGGCTGGATTCCAGCTCCTCCTGCACCCCAGCCATTACAGAAAAAGAAAAAGGATGTTCTCCTTCCTCGGACATGCCAACAGTTTTCCTTTCAATTTTGTAATCAAAAGGGTCTGGTATGAGTTCCAGTGTCTTCTCAGCAGGGGGAGCGCTGTCCTCCCGACTCCTTTTGTTTTCCCATAAACTATCACTATACCCCAGGGGGTATCTATCTCAACCACAGCAGTCTGGTAGTCACGTGTGTCACAATGTATGCAAATAACCCCAATAGTGCTAAGGTGTAACTTTGCGGGATTTACACTATCACCTTTGACTGTCACCACACTACCAGAATCCAGCAGAGCAGCGACTGGCTTTCCATTAACTGAAAATTACACACATTTGTTTTTTCCACGCGTTCCTGACACGTTGCAGTACATGCCATCTGTGCAAAAACAGAAATGCGTTTTTTCAAGTAAGCATTATCACATTGCATTGGTTCATCATTTAGGGAACAGCAGCAATATGACCAAACGCATGGCAGTGATAACATTTTGTGTTCTGTACCCAGTCCTCTATACAGCCTCAGAGACCTTCCTGACCTCTTTGGCCAATCTCCAGGTCCTAAACCCATAGTCTCCATCTGTGGCAACAGTCTTGTCATTTTCCCCCCTGCCCTTGAACCCTGGATCCTCCGGTTTTCTTACCCCTATAGACATTGGAATAGAGCACGGATGGGTTCAACAAGTCCTCGGCAGCCGTATATCTCTCCATTAGGTCCACCAGCTGGTTTGCAGTCTTTGGTGCCTGTGGCTGACCCACTCCCTCAAGGTGTCAGGGAGCGTCCGTAATTAATGGTCCATGACCAAACGCTACACAATCTTTGGGCCTGGCAAAGTCTTTGGCTGCAGCCACTTCTTGGTGAGGTGTATTAAGTCAAACATTTGGGAGCAGGGTGGCTTGTCAGTACTGTATGATCACCGATGCATCAGTTGAGCCCGGACTGCAATGGTGACGCCCATGCGTGCAAGCATCTTGGCTTTCAGTGTCTCAATCCTGTGCAGCATCTGGTTCCAGGTCCTAATAGGCCTTTTGGGGTTCTGTCAGAAAAGGCGCTAGCAGTCCTGCCCATTGCGCTTTTTGCCATCCTTCTCGAACAGTGAAGCTTTCAAAAGTTGTGAGGTACACTTCCACATCATCTGAAGGTGTCATCTTCTGCAGGAAATAGCTGGCACGTGCCATTTTCTGTTCTATTGCCAAACGACTTGCGGTCCCCTTCTTTAACTCCACCAGGGCCACCGCAAACTGGCGATTCGCCTCCTGCTGCTGGCGATTTGCCTCCTGCTGGGCTGCAGCGACTTGGCGGTTGGTTTCCTGCTGATTAGTTTCCTACTGGGTTGCAGTGGCCTGCAGCAGGGCTTTTAACACATCCTCCATCTTATCACTTGTTTAGAAAGATGCCCGCCGAAAATCCACCATCTGTGGGGGGGTTAGCTCAAGGGGGATTCACCTTCCATGGGAAAAAAGGCAGTCCAAACGGCAGGTTCTCTTAAAAGCAGATTTGTAGCCAGTTTTATTTTAAAAGGTTGCATGAAAAACAAAACAGAAAATAAATCCTTGCCATCCAGGCTCTTACTAAATATCTTCAGTCAACCTAACTGATCGGTGAAGGGCTTCTCCCAGTCACCAACAAAACAGACAATGCAAACCTTTTGTTTCAGTCATGAAGCAAACTTCAATTCAAGCTCTCTCAGGTTTGACAGATCCTGAGTCCCAGGCCAGAGCAATCATCTGCTCCAGACCTGCTTCCTTTATACCACCTGTTGATGGACACAAGTGGAACACAAAATCTGGTCCGGAACCAACCCTGCCAAGGTGGCTGGTAAAACCCAGACCGGATTCCACCTTAGTTTTCTGCAAATGAACGCATGCGAGGTGAGACATAACATATATATATATATATATATATATATATACACATATACATATACACACACACACTCACACTCCACAAATACAGTACTATGCAAAAGTTTTAGGTAGGTGTGAAAAAATGCTGTAATTTAACCACTTCCCGTCCGGCCTATAGACAAATGACGGCTGGGCGGTGGTTCAGTTATCCTGACTGGACATCCACTGACTCCCTCAGAATAACACTCAGGGGTGCGCATTGCGGTGCTTGTGATGTGGTGTGTCAGTCTGACCCACCGCATTACCGATCTCGGTGGAAGCTCTTTACCACGTGATCAGCCATGACCAATCACGGCTGGTCACAGTGTAAACAGGAAAAGCAGTTTATCGGTTTTTCCTCTACTTGGGTCTGTAGATACGAGTAGAGGAGTTCCAATCAGCTGCTCTCCTGGCAGGGGGAGTCTGCACTGATTGTTTATCAGTGCAGTCCCCAGTAGGATCGCCACCCAGGACCACCAGTGAATGCCCACCCAGGAACCACCAGGGAGACTACCAGGGAAGCCCACCCTGACCACCAGGGAGCCCACCCTAGACCATCAGGTAAGGGGCACAATGCCCAACATGGATGGCACTCAGTGCCCAACTTTGATGCCACCCAGGACCACCAGGGAATGTGTCCTAAAAAATGCCATTCATCATTGCCGCCTATCAGTGCCACCTATCAGTGCCCATCAGTGGCACCCACCAGTGCCACCCGATGCCCATCAGTGCCCAGTGCCGCCTATGGGTGCCCGTCAGTGCCACCTATGGGTGCCCGTCAGTGCCACCTATGGGTGCCAGTCAGTGCCACCTATGGGTGCCTTACCATCAGTGCCACCGCATCAGTGCCAATCAGTACTGCCTCATCAGTGCCCGTTAGTGTAGCCTCATCAGTGCCCGCCAGTGATGGAAAAAAATGTACTTATTTACAACGTTTTGTGACCGAAACAAAGAAAAGTTTTTTGTTTTTTTTTCAAAAGTTTGTCTTTTTTTTTTTTATTTGTGGCGCAAAAATAAAAACCCCAGAGGTGATCAAATACAACCAAAAGAAAGTTCTATTTGTGGGAACAAAATGATAAAAATTTCATTTGGGTACAGCGTCGCATGACCACGCAATTGACATTCAAAATGCAACAGCGCTGAAAGCTGAAAATTGGTCTGGGAAGGAAGGGGGGAAAGTGGCTGGTAATGAAGTGGTTAAGAATTCTTTCAAGAAAAAGAAGTGTTAATAGTTTATTTTTATCAGTTAACAAAATTCATAGTAAATGAACAGAAGAGAAATCCAAATAAAATCAATATGTGACCACCCTTTGTCCTCAAAACAGAATCAATTCTTCTAGGTACACTTGCACACAGTTTTTGAAGGAACTCAGCAGGTAGGTTGTTCCAAACATATGAGAGAACTAACCACAGATTTTCTGTGGATGTAGGCTGCGTTACATCCTTCTGTCTCTTCATGTAATCCCAGACAGGTTTGATGTAGAGATTAGGGCTCTGTGGGGGCCAAACCATCGATTCCAGGACTCCTTGTTCTTCTTTACACTGAAGATAGTTCTTAAGGACATTGGTTGCATGTTTTGGGTTCTTGTCCTGCTGCAAAATAAATTTGGGGCCAATCACACGCCTCCCTGCTCCCTGATGGTATGGCATGATGGATAAGAATCTGACTGTATTTCTCAGCATTAAGGACACCATTGTTCCTGACCAAATCTCCAACTCCATTTGCAGAAGTGCAGCCCCAAACTTGCAAGGAACCTCCACCATGCCTCACTGTTGCCTGCAGACACTAATTGATGTACCATTCTCCAGCCCTTCCTGAACAAACTGCCTCCTGCTACAGCCAAATATTTCAAATCCCATCAGTCCAGAGCACCTGCTGCCATTTTTCAGCAACCCAGTTCCTATGTTTTAATGCATAGGGTGTGGAAACAAGACTAAGCGCCTCAACTATGCATGAAAACATATGACCTAGTGTGCAGAAAAAGAAAAATGTATTCTGCAGCAAGATAATGAATCTTAACATGCCCCCAATGTCATTAAGAACCATCAGCAGTATAAAGAAATGGGAGTCCTGGTAGTGATGGTTTGGCCCCCACAAAGCTCTGATATCAACATCATTGAGTCCGTCTGGGATTACGAGAGACAGAAGGATTTGAGGCAGCCCATATCCACAGACGATCTTCGGTTAATTCTCCAAGATGTTTAGAATAACCTACTTGTCGAGTTCCTTCAAAAACTGTGCGTATGTGTACCTAGAAGAGTTGATAATTGATGCTGTTTTGAAGGCAAAAGTGTTAATTGTGACCTCAAATTTCGATTTAGTTTTAGTCGTATTTTTGTTCTCTGAATTATTTTAGTCCTATTTTTAGTTGACTGGACTAGAAGGTCTGGCTTGCATTCTCCACTAATTCATCCCAAAGGTGTTCTATCGGGTTGAGGTCAAGACTCTGTGCAGGCCAGTCAATTTCCTCCACCCCAAATTTGCTCATCCATACCTTCATGGACCTTGCTTTGTGCACTGGTCCAAATCATTTAGTGGAGGGGGGATTACAGTGGGGCCTTCTCGTACACATTAATGCCCGACCTCACAAATGCGCTTCTGGAAGAATGATCAAATATAGGTGTCCGTTTATCAAGGAGCGGTAAAATACCGCTCCCGACTTCTCAGGCATTCTCAGAGGAGATCGCTCTCCTCTGAGTGCTGGTTTATCAAGGTTTGGAGATCGCTTCTCACAATGAGTATTGAAACGATCTCCAAACGCTTTTAACTCCTGAGAACGGCTCCTGTGACCGTAATCTGGCACGATACAGCGGGATTACAGTACTGGGAAGTTCAAAATAGTAAAGTTAATCACGAAGCAACACACATTACACACTTCATATTAATAAAAAAATAAACTTACATTCCCCCTACACAATATACATTACCCCAATAAAAAACATGTTTTCTATCAATATTTAAACCCCTACAGATCCGCACTATTGCCAAAGTACGGCTCCAGCGCGGATCTGAAATGCCGGGACGACATCCATGGACGTCGTCCCCTGTGCACGCTCCCGGCGCGCCCCCTGGCAGCAGCGGCAGCATGAGCGCGTGCCCGTGGGTCGGGCGGACTCGATGTCCGCTCGAGACCCACGATCGCCTGACAGAGCTGCAGAACGGGGAACCACCGATGTAAACACGGCAGTTCTCCGTTCTGTGACAGGGGACATGACAGATCTACTGATCCCTGTCACTGGGATCAGTTAGATCTGTTATGTCCTGGCCAGCCCCGCCCCCCCACAGTTAGAACACACCCAGGGAACATTGTTAACCCCTTCACTGCCTCCTGCAGGTTAACCCTTCACTGCCAATGACATTTACACAGTAATCAGTGGATATTTAAATTTCTGATCGCTGTATAAAATGTCATTGGTCCCAAAAAATGTGTAAAAAATGTCCGACATTTCTGCTGCAATATCGCAGTCCCGATAAAAATCGCAGATCGCCGCCATTACTAGTAAAAAATAAATAAATAATAAAAACGCCATAAATCAATTCCCATAGTTTGTAGACGTGATAACTTTTGCGCAAACCAATCAATATACGCCGATTGTGATTTTTTTAACAAAAATATGTAGAAGAATATATATCGGCCAAAACTGATGAATCATTTTTTTTAATGGATTTGTACTTTAGCAAAAAGTAAAAAATATTGTTCTTTTTTGCAAAATTGTCGCTCATTTTTTGTTTATAGCGGCGATCAGAAATGACGCAGAGGTGATCAAATACCCCCAAAAGAAAGCTCTATTTGTGGGGAAAAAAGGACGCAAATTTTGTTTGGGTACAACGTCGCACGACTGCGCAATTGTCATTCAAAATGCGACAGCGCTGAAAGCCAAAAATTGGTCTGGGCAGGAGGGGGTTTTAAGTGCCCAGTAAGGAAGTAGTTAAAGATCATACATGTGACTATTAATGTGAATGGCGTATAGTATGTCATGCAGCTATACACCATCAAAATGAAAAATACATTTATAATTATTAAGAAGTAATTTTACTAAAGTATACGAATAAAAATAGTTTTAATAAATGAAAATATGTTTTTTAATTGGGAACTGTAATAACTAATAAAACAGTCCATAATTAGAACCATATTTTAGGGTTTAATAAAAAAAAAAAAAATATATATATATATATATATATATATACACATACACACACACACACACACACACACACACACACACACACACTGGGTACGGAAAGTATTCAGGCCCCCTTAAATTTTTCACTCTGTTATATTGCAGCCATTTGCTAAAATCATTTAAGTTCATTTTTTTCCATCATTAATGTACACACAGCACCCCATATTGACAGAAAAAGACAGAATTGTTGACATTTTTGCAGATTTATTAAAAAAGAAAAACTGAAATATCACATGGTCCTAAGTATTCATACCCTTTGCTCAGTATTTAGTAGAAGCGCCCTTTTGATCTAATACAGCCATGAGTCTTTTTGGGAAAGATGCAACAAGTTTTTCACACCTGGATTTGGGGATCCTCTGCCATTCCTCCTTGCAGATCCTCTCTAGTCCTGTCAGGTTGGATGGTAAATGTTGGTGGACAGCCATTTTTCGGTCTCTCCGGAGATGCTCAATTGGGTTTAAGTCAGGGCTCTGGCTGGGCCATTCAAGAACAGTCACGGAGTTGTTGTGAAGCCACTCCTTCGTTATTTTAGCTGTGTGCTTAAGGTCATTGTCTTGTTGGAAGGTAAACCTTCGGCCCAGTCTGAGGTCCTGAGCACTCTGGAGAAGGTTTTCATCCAGGATATCCCTGTACTTGGCCGCATTCATCTTTCCCTCGATTGCAACCAGTCGTCCTGTCCCTGCAGCTGAAAAACACCCCCACAGCATGATGCTGCCACCACCATGCTTCACTGTTGGGACTGTATTGGACAGATGATGAGCAGTGCCTGGTTTTCTCCACACATACCACTTAGAATTAAGACCAAAAAGTTCTATCTTGGTCTCATCAGAACAGAGAATCTTATTTCTCACCATCTTGCAGTCCTTCGGGTGTTTTTTTAGCAAACTCCATGCGGGCTTTCATGTGTCTTGCACTGAGGAGAGGCTTCCGTTGGGCCACTCTGCCATAAAGCCCCGACTGGTGGAGGGCTGCAGTGATGGTTGACTTTCTACAACTTTCTCCCATCTCCTGACTGCATCTCTGGAGCTCAGCCACAGTGATATTTGGGTTCTTTACCTCTCTCACCAAGGCTCTTCTCCCCTGATAGCTGTTTGGCCGGACGGCCAGCTCTAGGAAGGGTTCTGGTCGTCCCAAACGTCTTCCATTTAAGGATTATGGAGGCCACTGTGCTCTTTAGGAACCTTAAGTGCAGCAGAAATTTTTTTGTAACCTTAGCCAGATCTGTGCCTTGCCAGAATTCTGTCTCTGAGCTCTTCAGGCAGTTCCTTTGACCTCATGATTCTCATTTGCTCTGACATGCACTGTGAGCTGTAAGGTCTTATATAGACAGGTGTGTGGCTTTCCTATTCAAGTCCAATCAGTATAATCAAACACAGCTGGACTCAAATGAAGGTGTAGAACCATCTCAAGGATGATCAGAAGAAATGGACAGCACCTGAGTTAAATACACTGTGTGCAGAATTATTAGGCAAATGAGTATTTTGACCACATCATCCTCTTTATGCATGTTGTCTTACTCCAAGCTGTATAGGCTCGAAAGCCTACTACCA
>BLSH010037970.1:0-13304 GCA_018402905.1 Glandirana rugosa
TCTTCTGGGAACTTCCACCGAGGTGTCATCGTGGATGGTTGACATGATGTATACGTCCTTCTTATCCCTCCACTTCACGGCCAACACTTCCTCGTTCCTCAGGCTTTCTGATTCCCCCCTTTGTAGCCTTGTGGTGAGAAGATGCTGTGGGAAGCCCTTCCTGTTTTTCCTTGCTGTACCACAGGCCAAAGTTTAATTTAGGTAAAGGTGGCGTAAAAGGGGCAAACTAGTGTAGTAGTTATCCATATAAATGTGATACCCCTTTTGGAAGAGTGGGAATGCCAACTGCCAGACAATTTTCCCGCTTGTTCCCATGTATGGTGGACACTCAGGGGGCTGGAGCTGGGAATCTTTGCCTTCGTACACACAAAAGGCATATACATAACCGGTGGAGCTTTCACAATGCTTGTTGAGCTTCAAACCGTATCTGGTCCTCTTACTTGGGATATACTGTTTGATTCCCAGCCGACCTGTGAAATGGACCGGGGATTCATCCACAGATATGTTTGTCAGGGGTGTAAAGCTCAGAAAACCTCTTGGAGAAATAATCAATAAGGGGCGAATTTTATATAACTTGTCAAAGTCGGGATGATTTTTGGGGGGGCACTGCGTGTTGTCACTAAAATGCAGGAAGCGCATTATAATTTCATAGCGGAACCTGGTCATGACACTTGAAAAAACTGGCATGTGGTGGATGGGGTGGGTAGACCAATACGTGTGCAATTCGTTCTTTTTTGTAAGCCCCATGTTGAGTGTCAGGCCTAAAAATACTTTAAACTCCTCCACGGTTACGGGTCTGCATTGGGAGGGGCGGGCATAAATTGAGTTGGGGTGGTTTGCTATAAATTGACAAGCAAAAAGATTGGTTTGGTCAACAATGTTTTGGACCAACTCGTCAGAGAAAAATACATTTTAAAAATCTATTTCGGAGAAGCCATCTGTGTTGACTTGAACACCTGGCTGTCCTGTAAAAGGGGGGATTGTGGCTGACCCTGTGGTAGAAGGCAACCACAATAGGTTTGCCAAGGCCTCCGGGAGCTGGGTTTGAGCCCTAATTCTTTGGTGTGAAATGCCAGCGCTTGTACTGGGCATTTCCTCCTGGGATCTAGTGCTGTTGGCATTTGCCGATTGGCCATTGGGGTGTCTGGCACTGCTGGTTGCTGCCTGGTCTTCAGTCCATCTTCTTTTAGGATGGGCTGCTTCCTCCTCAAATTCTGATGAAGATTTACTGTCTTCAGTGGGCACGTATTCGGAACCAGAACCGGAATCAGAACTGTGACTGGGCAGTGAGAGCTCCCCGCTGCTCTCATCGGTCAGGCTCAGCATCTGATATGCCTCTTCTGTAGTGTATAATACTTTCTGGACATGATGACAGGTACTCTGATTGGTGACAGGTACTCTGGTGACAGGTACTTGGACTGGTGACTACTCTGATTGATTGGTGACAGGTACTCTGGTGACAGGTACTCTGATTGGTGACAGGTACTCTGATTGGTGACAGGTACTCTGGTGACCGGTACTCTGGTTGGTAACAGGTACTCTAGTGACAGGTGCTCTAGTGACAGGTACTCCGGTTGGTGACAGGTACTCCAGTGCTGCCCGGACAGCACAAGCAACACCCCCCTCTACGCAAGTCGAGGCCGGGGATGCGGCCTACGCGGCGATCGCACCTGATGCGCCGGCAATGGAGGTGAGCAACCCATTCACCCCTTCCTCTCACACTAGTGACTCTGACTCTCATGACAGGATTGCCCAAGCTGTGGCTGCGATCCTGGCACCCACAATTACAGCAACTGTTGAGAAGGCTGTCAGTGCAGGGATGCTCCTAATTAAAAAGGAGCTGGGGGAACACAAGGTCTGCATTAATGAAGCAGAAAACAGAATAGCCAACATTGAAGAGGAACTCTACCAGACACAGGCGGCTGAGCAAGCCCAAATCAAAACTAATCAATATGTCCTTCAGCAACTTGATGACCTTGAGAATAAGTCGAGAAGGAGCAACCTACGCTTTGTAGGGGTGCCTGAGTCCCTTCAACCATCAGCCCTAATGGAGTTCTGCGCGAAGCGTATACTGGAGGCTCTGGGCCTACCTAGGCCATGCATGGTGAAAAGAGCTCATCGTATAAGGAGCATGCAATCTGAACGCACGCCACCCCGGACCATCATTGCCAAATATTTGAACTACGCAGACAAAGCCCATATAATGCAGAGATATAGACAAACTAAGTTACTTCAGATTGACGGCGTAAAAATCTTAATCTTTGCGGACTATTCCCTTGAAGTGTCAAAAAAAAGGAAAGGGTTTCAACAAGTGTGTACAACCCTGCACCAGCATCAGATGAAATTCACCCTGGCCTTCCCAGCTATTATCCGCCTCAGATCTCCTAGCAGAGAGCAACTCACCTTCCACGATCCCCAAGGAGTGGAAAAATTCCTTCGCTCTACCAACTCATTCGATCGAGGACGTTAATACCTACAACATGCTTCTAGGAACTTTCTCGAATGCTCCCGAATGCTCTCGAATGGAGATTCTACAATCATCTTAAAACTGTGTGTGAAAAGTATACATTAGCCGGGAGAAGCCATATCACTGTTCTTAGAACATCTGCAAACTGTGTGTGAAAACTATAAATTAGCGGGGAGAAGCCATATCACTGTTCTAAGAACAGTGATATATCATATCACTGTTCTTAGAACAGTGGTATGGCTTCTCTCCACTAATTTATAGTTTTCACACACAGTTTGAAGATAATTGTAGAACAGTGATATGGTTTCTCCCGGCTAATGTATACTTTTCACACAGTTTTAAGATGATTGTAGAATGTACAATCATCTTCAAACTGTGTGAGAAAAGTATAAATTAGCCGGGAGAAGCCATATCACTTTTCTAAGAACAGTGATATGGCTTCTCCCCGCTAATTTATACTTTTCTCACACAGTTTGAAGATAGCCCACATCCACCTCCATTTTGATTTTTTTATGTGATTTTTTTTTATTATTTTTTTTTTAAGTATTTTAAGTTATTTCCCTATCCCCATTTCTTTGTAGGACACTTGTCCGACCCTTACCCCCATTTTCCTTCCTTTTGCAGACCTCTGGGACTTTCTTACAGCCATTTTTGTGCCTAAAAGATCGGGTCCCCATTGATTTCAATGGGGTTCGGGGTCCGTGTCAAAGTTCGGGTCCTGTCCGGACCCGAACCCGGACTTTGTCCCGAAGTTCGGCCGAACCAGCAGAACCCGAACTTCCAGAGGTTCGATCAACTCTACACATGACTGACCTTTGGCGTTTCCTACACCCCTTAGACAAGGAGTTTACTTTCTACTCCAATCCGCATAATGTCTTCACCAGAATTGACTACCTATTCTGTACAGAAACCCTGATACCCCTAGTAAAGGAAGCGGAAATCCACGAGATTGGAATCTCAGACCACTCTCCCGCGTCGATTTCTTTCCATGATTCTATGTCACAACCAAACCTCCGCCTATGGAGCTTCCCTCAATACCTCCACAACAACTCTGACTTCCTGCACTACATGCACTTAGCTTGGTCGGAATATGCCTCAGCCAATTCATCCCACACAGACAACCCAAATTTATTCTGGAATGCGGGTAAGGCTTTCTTCAGAGGGAAAATAATTTCATACGCTACCTCCTTCAAAAAACACTCCCTGTCAAAATTCAAAATGGCCAGCTCACGATTAAAAGGGGAATCTATCCACCAATGACTCCCCCAAAATAGGGTGGAATGGAAATCTGCCAAATCTGATTTTGATTCCTGGGCGGAGTCATTGGAGATGACCACACGCTTACAGTTAGAGGCCCAGTTCTACAAATTTGGAAACAAATCAGGCAAGCTTCTGGCCAGATTAGCCAGGGGACCTTATACTCCTACACATATCACCTCCCTTAGAGATCCTCCTGGCAACCTTACAAAGACCCCTATGGGAATCAGCCAAGTTATGAAAAACTTCTATGCAAATTTGTACGCTCCTGATCAAACGGACGGTGCCCTGGCCAAGAGCTTCCTGGACAAATTAACCCTCCCCTCAATCACTCCTTCAGATCTTGAAATGCTCAATGCCCCTATCTCTAGCTCAGAGATCTCGTTTGCCATCATTCATTTAGCTCCCAACAAAGCCCCGGGACCAGATGGGTTTACGGGAGAATTCTTTAAAACTTTGCGCACATTGGTGGAACCTACTCTAATAGAGGTTTACAATGGCATCTGGAAAGAAGGTCCCTACCTGCCCTCGGGCAACCAAGCACTCATAAAACTGCTCTTTAAAAAGGGTAAGGACCGGAGTGCGCATGCGCGGGGCGGCCGGAATGGAAGCTTAATTCCTGAGCTCCGTCTCCCCTCTGCCTTTTGGATCCCAGATAGAGGAGCAGCGGTCGGATCCTCCACATCACGACCCCCCCAGAACACAAGGGAGCAGCAGGTGTACCCAGGGAGGCGTCGAGTTCGAACCGCGGACAAGCCGGTGCGGTTCCCGGACCTGACGGACTACTCGAGGCCGCGGCTGCGGCCTATTCATCACCAGCCAGCCCACTGTTTCAACAACAGAACCTGGAACCGCAAGGTGAGGCGAATCTCACCCGAAACAAGTCCTCTGGGGATATGCTATTACCCCCCAGAGCGGGCACACATAAGCCCCTACCACGGTGTAGCCGTTGATCAGCATAGGCAACATACTAGAGGCCACGGCTCGGGCCTGTACATTTAGGCATGAACTGCAATTGACACCATTGATGTTTAGGGAGAGATTCGCTTTACTGCAACCCTCTGAGGGGCCATGTGAGACACCCCTTTACCCTCAGGAGATTTCCTGACTCTAAAGATTTGCAACCCAGCAAACCAGTGATTTGGAAAGACAACAGACTGTATTGACAAACCCATCTTGTTATAAACCATAAGGGGAGCCCTATACCCAGCCTGCCTGGCCTTGCTAGAGCCCTCATACATGCCTGGGCCTCACAATAAAAAAGAGGTTCATCGCCAGCTCCTTTTTGAGGACAAACCACTGGAGCCCACTACAATGGTGTCTCCCCCTGCCCAAGTCAATATGAAAGCCTTTGAGGATTCCATTGCTGACCCTCCTACATCCCTACAGTCCTCGGATCTTTGTATCGGTCCCCCCTTGACTACCCCATCAAATCAATGACCTTCCCCAACCTCCACCGAATCTCTTCTGGGGAGAACCATGGAGGAAATGTTAAATTCCCCACTGCCGAACTCTCCCTTGGGAAGCCCCACGTCCCTTTGCACCCCAAATGGCCCCTTCATTCATCCACAAACTATGCCTTCACCACAACAAGGCCCTCCAGAGCTGAATTTACTTCTTCACAAATTTTCTGAAATGTTAGCCTCTGGTTTGGCACAAACAGCGGCACAGATAACCTCCTCTATTAAGGCAGACCTACAGAGCCTAGGGGTGCGAATGGACAACATAGAACAGGCTGTAGATAACACGATAGCTCGTGCTAATCAGAACACTATCTGTATCCAAACCCTACAAGACCAACTGGATACTGCCCTCACGAAAATTGATGACCTCGAGAACAGGAGCCGGAGGGTTAACTTTCGCATCCGAGCACTCCCAAAATCGATCACTGACGTCAACGGAGCAGTCACTACACTTATCAAGAATCTTATACCGGACGCCACAACTCAACAGCTCGAACTCGACAGGGCTCACAGAGCTCTACAACCGCCTCGTCAAGACGGCCTCCCAAGGGACATCATAGTGAAAACGCATCACTATGGGGTGAAGGAAGAGATCATGAGAAAATCCCGTAAAGCCGATGCCATCAATATTCAGGATCATCCTGTGCAAATATTTGCGGACATATCGCCAACCACCATCCAGAGAAGGCGAACTCTCAAACCCCTACTGACGGCCCTTACCCAAAAGAACGTAAACTATTGGTGGGCCTTCCCATTTCGTCTGTCTTTCCAATACAAAAATAAAACTTTCCACTTCTCCAACCTGACGGAAGGAGAGAAACTTTTGCTTCAGTTGGGCCTAATCTCTCAGGAACTACCCCCACCCAGTGGTGTATTTAGGTTTTGTGCTGCCCTAGGCCTGACTAAACTCATGCACCCCCTAAGTTAAATATGAGCCACTCCTTCCTGTTTAAGACCCACATTTTCCAGTGGGAACACTAGTTGTGAGGGCCTGGGGGGGGGGCAATGGATTCCCTTAAGACATTTCCTCAAACTTCCTGTTTGGCTATGGGGCAGCACAACAACTCATTGGTTGGGGCCTGACGCCTGGGCTCCTTGGGATGCCCGGGTCCCCTACATATGTATGGGCTGCCCCCCCTGATAATGGCTCTGCATATATTATCATACTGGCAGCAAGTGCAGCCTCTTTATGGGGGTGCCAGACCGGTTTGTCTCCAGGCCCAGTCCGCCCCATAAGACTGGCACTACATTAAAAGTGTAGTGCAACCCGGCGGGGGCTCTTTAAGTGCTGCCCCCCCGCAAAGTGCCGCCCTAGGCCTGGGCCTTGTTGGCCTAGGCCAAGATACAGTGTTGCCCCCACCCCCATCGGATCAACGTCACAGCGCTTCCAAACGACCACCACCGGGGAGCCCTCTGGTCCCCATCTGGCAAAAACAAAAACCAAAGAGGATCCGAGATTCTGTCCCCCCCTGATGCCGATATTGACTTATTTGGCTGAAATCTCTATTCTCAATTCACCCTAGACATCTCAGACAATTACACACATCTCGGACAATTACACTCAAGTAACGGTTTACCAGCGGTTCCCCCCCCCCTTTTTTTTTTTGCCTTCTCCCTCCTAGTAGAGAGAAAATCTTAATTACCTAATGGGACTGTATCTCCCCCCTCCTCTCTTTGGATCAATCAAGCCTTCTTTGGGGGGCAAACTGCTTCCCGGAAGGATGTCCAAATCTCCATATGATTCTTGATCGAAGGGCCTATATGCTATGGACGGTCAAACGCCTTGCCTAACACACTTTGATCATACTCCAAGAAATATGGAACTTATATCCACCCGTGGATGATTGGGGAGTTAAAATGTCCGCTGACCCCATTGCTCGTTGGTACTGATATATCGCCCACAAAACATGGGCTCTCAGATTTAATGGTTATGTTCAATTCACAGTTATGGTTGACATTTTGTATATTTGAGTTACAACATTTTCTGAGATGGTTATCACACACACCTCTCACCAAGACTGGAGGACTCCCCCCACTTCTTATACTTAATTATGGGGGTCCCTCTGGCCGAGGGGAGACATTGTGGCACTCCTACTGTAGGATCTGGGAGCAACCATTGCCCCCGGATGCTCAGTCCAGGCGCTCGTATCTGAGCTGCCTTCTATCAGGGCTCTAACCAGGTTAGAACCCTGGGTAAGGGCGGGACCGTTTACGCCCCCCCCCCCCAGGGGACCTCGGGTCTTTTTCAACCCGACGCCCTCCTCTTCTTTCTTGTATGTCCTCTCTCTATTTTCCTCCCTAGCCTCTATTTTGTCTACCCAGCTAACCTTTTCTTCCTTGCAGGTGTCCTATCGGATTCCAGACCTCGAACATCCCAGTCTTCACAATGCCTCAGAGGTTTCATTTAGCCTCAGGGTCTCTCTCCTAAACGTGGGGGTAAGTCTCACAAATATAAAAGCGGAGTTCCCCTTTTCACTTCATGGCTGACGATACCCACCATAAGGTAATCTACAAGATTAACTCACATAATGTTCAGGGGCTGAATTCCCCAAGTAAAAGACAAAGGCCTTTGACTTTTATAATAATAGGGGTTACGATATTCTCCTTATACAGGAAACACATTTTCCATCCACCTATAACCCATCTTTTATCCACCATAAATACCCCACATTTTACCTAGCCAATGCGGAAGCAAAGAAAAAAGGAGTAGCAATTCTCTTCTCTAAAAAGATCACATTTACTCATAATCTGACAATCAGGGATAAGGAGGGGAGATATGTCCTAGTTAAAGGGCTCATTAATGGAGCAACCCACACATTTATCTCTTATTACGCCCCTAACCACAAACAAGCATCCTTTTTCGCATCCATGCTGAACCACTTGGCCCCACATCTGGAAGGGAGAATTATAATGGGGGACGATTCCAATATAGCGTATGACCACATTAAAGATAAGACCACTAGGGGTATCCCCCGGCTGAGGAAACCCCCAAAACAAAGCCTACGTATTGCTAGGCTATTGTTTTCCCTGGGCCTCATTGACACTTGGCGGGAATTGAACCCGAGTGATAGAGACTATACCCATTTCTCTGCACCACATGGGACATATGCCAGAATAGATCATATATTCGTTCCCACTGTCTCCATCCATCTTGTTAAAAGGGTAATTATCTGTGATGTTCCCTGGTAAGACCACTCTTCAGTCCTTATGCTTCTTGAGGGTTCCACCACCTCCTCTGGTCCTCAGCCCTGGAGATTAAAAGAATCCATTCTCTCCAACCCAGTTCACTGTACACTCCTAGAAAAAGAGATTCGAGACTACTTCGCCCTAAATGACAAAGAGGGGATCTCTCCAGATGTTTCGTGGGGAGCCCACCAAGCAGTCTTTAGAGGGAAGATAATCCAACTTTCCTCCCGTCTGAAGCGGGAACGCCAAGTAAATATCTCAAATCTAGAGAAAGACTTTCGTCTGGCCAGCAAACGACATAAAAGAAATCCCACAGCTCTTTCTTTAACATCGCTAGAATCCACCAGCCTAGCCTTAAACTTAGCGCTCACTTCAAATTCTGAGAAAAAGACAGCGTGGGCCTTAGGTCGTAATTATTTATCCCACAATCAAATTGGGTCCTCCCTTGCCCATAAATTGTCAGGACTTGCTCGTTCTCTATGCCTAAAATTAAAACACTTGCTGGACACTTATCCCAAAATCCTCAAAAAATGATGGAAACATTCAATGAATATTATAAACAGCTTTACTCCCAAAATGATACAGCTTCTTCTAACGCTATGGAGGATTTCCTCCACAAGATATCACTTCCTACCCTATCTGAAGCCCATCGAGACGCCCTAGAGTCCCCGTTTACAGAGACTGAGGTCAAAGAGGTAATTAAAAACCTGAGAAATGGTTCGGCCCCAGGACCTGATGGATTCTCCTCTCTGTATTTCAAAACTTTCCAAGAGGTCATCTCTCCTTACCTGGTTCGGTTTTACAATTCTCTGCAAAATGGGAAACCTATCGAAGCTAACGCAAACTTAGCCTTTATCTCAGTCATCCCAAAACCTGAGAAAGATCCAAGCGAGGTCGGTAACTACAGACCTATCTCCTGATTAATATAGACTTAAAGATTATGAACAAAATACTCTCAAATAGGATGTCTAACTTCATAGGGTCTTATATACCCAGAGACCAAGTTGGCTTCATCCCCGGGAGACAAGGTCCGGACCAGGTCAGGAGGGTGATCGACGTCATCTCCCTCATGAAATTGTGTTGGGATGGCAGAACCCCCCAGGAGGGCTTTCTGCTCTCCCTAGACTTGCAAAAGGCATTCGATACAGTCTCTTGGCCTTTTCTTCTTGCGGTTCTCACAAAATGGGGAGCTGGAACCAAATTTTTGAACACTTTGAAATCTTTATATTCCTTCCCGACGGCTAAAATTAAGTTATGTGGACACTATTCTGAGCCCTTTCCAATATCTAGAGGTACCAGACAGGGATGCCCATTATCCCCATTGTTATTTGCTCTTGTTATTGAAATCCTGGCTATAGGTATCCGATCTAACCCAAATATAGGTGGAGTGAGCTGTGGCTCATTGACCCACAAATGTGCGCTATTTGCGGATGATGTCCTTCTTTTTGTAACTACTCCTCTAGATTCCAACCCCAACATATTTAACCTCCTCACCGATTTTGGGAAGGTTTCTGGTCTTCAGGTTAACATTTCTAAAACAATGGCTTTAAACATCTCTACCACACAGAAGGTGGTCGACCTTCTAAGGGAACGTTTTCCTTTTAGTTGGAAGACCAACTCCATCCCCTACCTGGGCATTCAATTATCCTCTTCTTACGATTTATTATATAAATATAACTATACCCCCCTGTTTAGGAGACTTAAGTCTGACCTCTCCCAATGGGCCCAATACAAAATGTCCTGGCTGGGTCGAATCAATGCTATAAAGATGACGCTCCTGCCACGCATTTTGTATTTGTTCCGTTCCCTTCCTATCCCTATCCCTAAAAACCAGCTGGACAATCTACAAAATGAAGTCATCCGATTCATCTGGGGGAAATCCGGACATCGTCTATCCAAAAACATCCTCTTCCGACCCAAATCCAGAGGAGGTCTGGGGCTTCCCAACCTCTGGCTCTATTATCAAGCAGCCCAACTTACACAAATCTCTACTATTTATATTCCTGGGCCGAAACCAGACTGGATAAACATTGAACGACAATCCATCCCCAAAAACACCATAGATTTCTTGATATGGAGACCCACTAAGACCAGCAGTCATGTCCCTAAGATCCAGACCAGCAGTCATGTCCCCTACATTATCTCACTCTTTTTCTTTATGTGACTCAATGCTTAAATCTAATAAATTAATATCTCCTTGGCTCCCTTTATCACACCTTTTTCACAACCCCCTATTTCCTCCAGGTATGAATATAGAAGCCTTTAAATGGTGGATTCAGAAAGGACTATATCGTATTGGGCACTTCTTTAATGCAAATTGGCCTATTACATTTCAACATTGCTTGAAAGAGCTTGAGATGCCCCCTGAAGAGCGATTCCACTTTTACCAGATTTCTCATTTCCCTAAACTCTATTAAGGCAGCCTCGTCAAATCCCCTCTCCGTCACCCCCTATAAACAGTGGTGTTCCTCAGCCAAGGATATGAGAGCTGGAATTTCGCTTATATATAGTTTGCTTTCAGAGCCTATTGAGAAGACTTCTTTCATGCTGAATTGGGAGAGAGACCTTGATATCGAATGGGATATGGAGACCTGGCACTCAAACCTAGAAAGATCCAGTAAAGGGGTCCATAACACAATACTCAGGGAGGCTAACATAAAAATTATGACTAGATGGTACTTGGTTCCCACTCGTTTAGCTAAATTCTATCCACAAGCATCGTCCCTTTGTTTTAGGGGATGCGAAACTCTGGGGACCATTTACCATATCTTTTGGAACTGCCCTAGGATCCGAACCTATTGGAACAGAATTTTCCATATGATCCGCAAAGTCACGGGAATCGCGGTCGCACAGGAACCGACATTAGCCCTCCTGAACTGACCGGTTCCTAATTGTACTAAAGCCACCCAACTTCTCATCCTCTTCATCCTTATAGGGGCCAAAATAACAAAAGCACGGGCATGGAAAACCCCCTCGGTCTCATTCTATCAGACCAAGCGGAAAATTGCTTGGATCATGACACAAGAAAAGATCTCCCATATGATTCTAAACACTTCTGAAAAATTTGACAAAATTTGGGAACCCTGGGCACGTTACACCGGAGTTCACTTGTCTGATACTGGATAACACTACACCTGTGCCGGTCTGTGGAATGCCTATTAGACTGCAAGACGATTGGGACCAATAAGCACAAATAAGGTGGGTTCATGGTGGCACCTGCATAACACCCTATTCTCTTCTTTCCCTATCCTCTTCCTTTTTCATCCTCTATATGCTTTCCTTACTCTCCTCTTATATTTTGGTACCTCAATTGTATGTCTATCCAATTTTAGTAGTATTTAAAAGTTGGCACTTACCCTTTGTTGGAAGCCCGGTTCATAACTTGGGTGGTCCCTGCTCACTTGATGTTCATGGGGGAGGCCCTGGGGGCTAGGAGGGACATGGAGTGGCAAGTCAGGGCTGCAGTCTGCTCCCAATTGGGGTGGTCCTGAGTCTAGTCTGCTCCCATGGGCCTAGGTCCTTATGGCCACAGCCTTGCCTCTAGATCCTCCTCCTGGAGAGGTTGAACAGTTGGTTCACCTGGAATGCCTCTTTTATAACATCTATGATAAAAGTTATGATCCTTTTGCGGAATTCTCATTATTGGTTCTACATTATTATACATGGATAATTTAGCTTCCTGTTTGCACAATATTGAAGTAAATATAGTCTTGATAGATAAGGGGATGGGATGCCTTCCTTGTCGGGAGCCCTTCTCAGCCACTATGGGTGGTTCGATATGGGGAGGCTTATGTCACCCCTTACGATAGTTATAGTTTACTCTAGACCCCGGGTAAAGGGCCATGATATGTTTGACTCGGTTACTATTATAACGGGCTCTAAGCCTAACTTGTAACGATATGATTGATAAGAACGATAATAGAACTTGTCTTCTGTTTATACTTGTATTATGTTTGTTCTTGTACTGAAAACTCAATAAAAACCATTGAAATATAAAAAGGGTAAGGACCCCCTAGAACCTGGCTCATATCGCCCCATTTCACTGTTAAACCTGGATGTAAAAATCCTCTCCAAAATAATAGCCACTAGATTGGCTTCCATCCTCCCACTCTTAATACACCCAGCACAATCAGGATTTTTTAAGGGTAGGGCTGCTTCCTTGAACATCCGAAAAGTTTTAACGATTCTAGACCATGCAAACAAACACAAGGGGGGGGGGGGACTATGCCATCATCACCCAGGACGCGGAGAAAGCCTTCAATAACGTCAACTTTGAGTGTCTTTTTCTAGTCCTAGGACGGTTGGGCTTTTCTGGTCATTTTGTAAAGGATTGGCCTACCTTTGGCCAATCATGGCTCTTGCAGGAGAGCGTGCTGTCATTGGTCCAAGCATGCAGGTCAAGCGCATGCTTTGGCCAATCATGTGATCTCCCAGTGCAGTATGGGGCATTCAGTGGTGCGCGAATTTGCCGCTAACGCCCCATAATGTTTGGATTTCGGCGAACTTACGTTCAACTCCAATATCGGGCCCATCCCTATCCAAAGACGTAAATGTGTTTTATTGGGATTTTATGTGATAGGCCAACACAAAGTGGCACATAATTCTGAGGTGGAAGGAAAATGATAAATGGTTTTCAAATAAATATGTGGAAAGTGTGGAATGCATTTGTATTCAGCCCCCCTGAGTCAATACTTTGTGGAACCACCTTTCACTGCAATTACAGCTTTTTGGGTATGTCTCTACCTATCTTTGCACATCTAGAGAGTGAAATTTTTGCCCATTCTTCTTTGCAAAATAGATCAAGCTCTGTCAGATTGGATGGAGAGTGTCTGAGAGCAGCAATTTTCAAGTCTTATCACAGATTCTCAATTGGATTTAGGTCTGGACTTTGACTGGGCCATTCTAACACAACACACATCAATATGCTTTAA
>BLSH010037988.1:7946-24036 GCA_018402905.1 Glandirana rugosa
CTGCTCTCCGCCTCCCCCCTCAGTCCTCTCATACCCTCCTCTGTGCTATCCACCCCCCATGCTCTTTTCTTGGCCCCCTCCCCTCTGTCATGTCCCCCCCCCCTTTCCCTCTCCTGGGGGATCCATCAGGATGCAGAGTAGGGAAGGGGCCAGTTAATATGTCATGGGCTCTCAGTCCAAAATGCCAGGCCTGATTTTTGTCCTAGTCCGTGCCTGAGGATCCGGATCTTTAGTTTAAAAATGTGACAGCTATTTTCAGCTACATTCAATGAAATTTGGAAAATGCTATTAAGCCGCTGAAAATGAAGATCCTTATCTTTGTGGTAAAGCTCTGTGAATTGTGCCTATTAATACTAAACTGGATTGCTCAAGTGAGTGTTGCTCTGAATGAAGGCATTCAACCTGATGCTTTTCAGCTTACAGTATTATGTCCTCTAAAAAAAGATTACATCATAGCACATATATTAGAACATTACCAGCAGCAGTGTCAAAATGATATTCAGTTTAACAATAACCTTAACTGTCAGTGTTATTTCTAAGCTGATTTTTTTTTTCAACATGATGCAGCTCTTCATACAACTTCAAAAAAAGTGGGATGCTGTGTGAAAAAACATGAAAACAGAATGGAATGATTTGCAAATCTCATAAATAGAACATAAAAAAACACATCAAATGTTTAAACTGTGAAAATGTACCTTTTTTGCCATAAAAGTTTTATTCAAAAGTAAAAGAAACAAGCATCTTTTTGAACAAACACTGGCAATACAAGATAAACACATTTTTTTCAATCTCTACATATAAAATTATTAGTACCATTTTAACCACTTCCTGCCCAGCCTATGGGAAATTGAAGGCTGGGCGGGCCTCTCGTCGATCTGGGTGGACGTCATATGACATCCTTGCGGGGCCGCGCTACAGCACGATCTGTCACCACTGTCTGTACTATGTGACCACTGTAACCAATCACAGCAGGTCACATGACAGTTGTAAACAATGGATGGCTTCCTTTCAAGCCATCCATTGTGTACAATTGTGTTGCTAGCTGTGATTGGTCATAGTGATCACATGATGCAGACTGGGCCAACTATGGTAACATTATATTGCTCTGGTCAAAGTGTGAATAAAATGTAAAAAAATAAAAAAATATATAATAAAACATAAAAATTGAAAAAAAAATATAGTGCAGCACTTCACAGAGATGAATGAATGTCCATGTGTTAAATACATAAACAAAGTTCCATTAGTGAACAAATGACGTGACCAGAAAGGTCTTTCTTGACTAAAAGACCTGCTGTGATGCAGTGTGCCAAACCACTCACCAGAGAGCGGACAAAATTCAGCATTCAGTTATAAATACAAACATGCTACACACTGCTCATTCTCCGCGGTGTCCCTTGACCATTCTATGCACTCACCAGATGGCAAGTAATTAAAAGCCTTGAATTGCTATTATGAAGTTAGGTGAAATCATATCTAGATCTGTAGAAGACTTAGTAGACCCCACTGGGGACTGGCACTATGCAAAAAAAGCTCATCATGGGGAACCCAAATGATACTCATATAGGTACATATAAAGCTGCAGCATACAAGTAAAAATAGGCCAAACAAGACTTACAAAGATGGGTGCTGCTCCTACCATGAGGACACAGCGGCAATAACGCCAGCCTGTAGGCCCCTCCCACCGCATTTCGTTAGCATGCATGTTCTCAAGGGTTCTGCCTATTGATAAGCGGATCCCTTGAGAACATGCATGCACACAAAACTTATCTTTGTAAGTCTTGTTAGGCCTATTTTTACTTGTATGCTGCATCCTTATATGTACCGTTGAATTTAATAAATACTACACTATATGAGTATCATTTGGGCTCCCCATGGTGAGCCTTTTTTGCATAGTGCCAGTCCCCAGTGGATTCTACTAAGTCTTCTACAGATCTGGATATGATTTCACCTAACTTCATAATAGCAATTCAAGGCTTTTGGTTACTTGCCATCTGGTGGGGTGCATAGAATGGTGGAGGGATGCCACGGAGAATGAGCACTGTGTAGCACTTTTGGTTTAAGTGTTTTTAACTGAATGCTGAATTTTGTCTGCTCTCTGGTAAGTGGTTTGGCAGACTGCACTAACACAGTAGGTCTTTTAGTCAAGAAAGACCTTTCTGGTCACATCATCTGTTCGCTTATGGGACTTTATTTAACACATGGACATTCAGTTCATCTCTGTGACGCGCTGCACTACATTTGCAATTTTAAGATTATCTGGAGGTTGTATATTCACCATTGTTTTTTGTTTGTTTTTCTGTACTGTCACCAGTCAGCGTCATTTGGGCTCCCCATGGTGAGCCTTTTTTGCATAGTGCCAGTCCCTAGTGGAGTCTACTAAGTCTTCTACAGATATGGATATGATTTCACCTAACTTCATAAGAGCAATTCAAAGCTTTTGGTTACATGCCACCTGGTGAGTGCATAGAATGGTGGAGGGATGCCACGGAGAATGAGCACTGTGTAGCACTTTTGGTTTAAGTGTTTTTAAATGAATGCTGAATTTTGTCTGCTCTCTGGTAAGTGGTTTGGCAGACTGCACTAACACAGTAGGTCTTTTAGTCAAGAAAGACCTTTCTGGTCACATCATCTGTTCACTTATGGGACTTTATTTATTTAACACATGGACATTCAGTTCATCTCTGTGGAGCGCTGCACTACAGTTGCAATTTTATGATTATCTGAAAGGTTGTATATTCACCATTGTTTTTTTTTTATGTTTTTTTTCCGCACTGTCACCAGTCAGTGTCCCTGATCACCACCACACCAGTTATATGATGATGCTGTACTGCACTGGTGACGGCATGTAAAAAAAAAAAAAAATTATATATATATATATATATATATATATATATATATATTTTTTATTTTTATTTTTTTTTAAATTTCTTTAGTTTCCAAAAAATTGTGACCAAAAATTACAAATTCAAAAAACTCGCCATGCCTCTTACTAAATACCTTGAACTATCAATACTCCAAAAAGGGGTAATTTGGGGGATATCTGTACTGTCCTGACATTTTCAGTACTTCAGGATTGATCAGTTTTCCGATATATACCATAGTTTGTGGACTCTCTATCTTTCCTACAGTCTAATATACACTGATTTCGGTTACTTTCACCAAAGAAATGTAGCAGAATATATTTTTACCGAAATTTGTAAAAAATAATTATTTATTTGCAAAATTTTATACAAAGAAAAATTTGTTTTTTCTCAAAACTTTTTTTCGTTTATTTAGCAAAAAATAAAAAAACCCAGTGGTGATTAAATACCACCAACAGAAAGCTCTCGTTGTGTGAATGAAATTATAAACAATTTTTTGGGGTACAGTGTTACATGACCGTGCATTTGTCATTCAAAGTGTGACAGCACTGAAAGCTGAAAATTGGCCTGTGCAGGAAGGGGGTAAAAGTGCCCAGTATGGAAGTGGTTAAGCAAAAAAAGAAGGTAATTTTGAAATTGATGGCTGTAACACATCTCAAAAAAGTTATGACAGGGCAACAAAAAGCTGACAGCGTAAGTGCTACCAACAAGGAAGAGCCAGAAGAACATTTGCAACTAAGGTTAACTGGTTAACTGGCAACAGGTAATTAACGTGATTGGGTATAAAAAGAGCATCTTAGAGAGTCAGAGTGTCTGAGAAGTAATGATGGGCAGAGGTTCACCAATCTGTGAAAAGCTGTGTCTAAAAACTGTTGAACAGTTTCAGCATAATGTTCCCTAAGGTAAAATTGCAAAGACTTTATTTATATCATAACATAATATCATCAAAGGATCCTGAGAATCTGGAGTAATCTCTGTGCGCAAGGGACAAGGCCATAACGCAATATTGGATGCCTGTGATCTTTGGCTTTAGAAGGCACTGCCTTAACCACTTTACGACCGCCCGCCGTCATTTGACATCGGCAGTCTGGCTCGATTGCGCAAATCGCTGTCACCTGATGGTGGCCACAAGAGCTCACTGTGTAGAGGGGGAGCCAGGGAGCGGGTAGGGCGGACTCGATGTCTGCCGGCTACCCGCGATTGCTCCACCGCAGTGACAGAACGGGGACCGCTAATGTAAATCAACCCACAGTTGATCCAGAGGAAGGCAAAAAAACCCCAGCAAAGCATGATCCAATTTGCTATAGCTGCTCCCTGTATATGGGAGCAGCGATCACTCTCCTCCCCCAGTCAGCCCAGCCCCCACACAGTTAGATACAGAAAGCAGGGAACACATTTAACCCCCTAGTGTTAACCCCTAGTGTTAACCCCTTCCCTGCCAGTGACATTTACACAGTAATCAGTGCATTTTCATATCACTGATCGCTGTATAAATGCCAATGGTCTCAAAAAAGTGTTAAAAGTGTCTGACATGTCCGCCGCAATGTCGCAGTCCTGCTAAAAGTCACAGACCGCCGCCATTACTAGTAAAAAATAAAATAAAAATAAATAAAACCCCATAGATTAATTCTCACTGTTTGTAAACGCGGCAACTTTTGCGCAAAGCATTTAATATACACCGATTGCATTTTTTTTACCAAAAATATGAGGAAGAATATATATCCGCCTAAACTGATGAATAAATTTGTTTTTTAATATATCTTTTTTTGGATATGTTTTATAGCAAAAAGTAAGAAATACTGTTTTTTTTTTTCAAAATTGTTGCTCTTTGTTTGTTTATAGCGCAAAAAGTAAAAAACACAGAGGTGATCAAATAACGACAAAAGAAAGCTCTCCTTGTGGGGAAAAAAGGACGTCAATTTTGTTTGGGTACAACGTCGCACGACCGTGTAATTGTCAGTTAAAGCGATGCAGTGCCGAATCGCAGAAAGTTCTCTGGTCAGGAAGGGGGTAAATCCTTCTGGGGCTGAAGTGGTTAAAAACAGGCACAAATCTGTAATGGAAATCCCTACATGGGCTCAGGAATACTTCCAAAAATCACTGTCTGTGAACATAGTTTGCAGTGCCAACCAAAAATGCAAGATAAAGCTCTATCTGTGCCATATCTGAACATGATCCAGAAATGTCACCATTATATGGTCCAAAGCTCATTTAAAATGGCCCATTGCAAAATGGAAAACGGTTCTGTGGTCAGAAGAATTAAAATTTGACATTCTTTTTGGAAACCATGAGCGCTGCATCTTCTGGGCTACAGAGGAGAGGGACCTTCCAGCTTGTTATCAGCTCTCAGTTTAAAAGCCTGCATCTCTGATGGTATGGAGGTGCATTAGTGCATATAGAATGGACAGCTTGCACATCTGAAAAGGCATCATCAAAGCTGAAAGATATATCCACATTTTAGAGCAGCATATTCTCCCATGCACACAATGTCTTTTTCCGGAAAGGCCTTCCATATTTCAGCAGGACAATGCTAAACCGCATACTACAACTCTGACAACAGTATGGCTTCATAGTAGAAGTGTCTGGGTGCTTCACTGGCCTGCCTGCACTCCAGACCTTTGACCAATCTGGTGTATCTTGCAATGAAAAATATGACGAAGAAGACCCAGGACTGGGGAGGAGTTAGAATCCAATATCAGGCAAGAATGCAGCAGCATTCTTCTCCCAAAACTTCTTCCCAGATGTTTACAGAGTTGGTAAAAGAAGAGGGAATATACTGTACACCATGGCTAACATTGCCCTTTCCCAACTTTTTTGAAACATGTTGCTTCCATCAATTTCAAAATGACCTGTGAAAGCCTGCGATCGTATGCATCGGGAGCTTTCTGGTAGCTGCAGCAGCGCTACTGGCATACATGGAGCAAGCTCTCAGCACAGTACACGTGTTTCCAAAGGGCCTCATATATGCAACCTGTTGGTACTAAAGCCCAGCCACCAGGAGGCTGCATATATATGCATATGGTCAGTGGGAAGTGGTTTAAATAGTACATTTTCTCAGTTTAAAGATTTGATACGTTTTTTTTTTTCTATTGTGAACAAAATATGGATTTATGAGATTTGCAAATCATTTAATTATATTTTTATGTAGAGTTTACGCAGTGCCCCAACTATTTTGGAATTAGGGTTGTAATTCATTCTAGTATATAGTATATTTTTCTCCTAATATGTGTCTGTATAAAAAGATTCTTGTAATGAGTTGTAAGATTTGCAGGCAGTTTTTGTCAGTGACCAATTTGGACTGCAGATAAATTATGTGTAGTGCCACAGCACCCTCTAGTGGATATTTTATATCACAATATTATCATCAAATTATAGTCACTGTAACCGTTTGTTACAGACAAAAACAAATGCATTTCTTATCTAAAGAGTTGCAAATATTTTTTACAACATTTTAAAGAGTTGCAAACATTTTTACAAATTCAATATTCATGTTGCATTTTATGAATGCTATTTAGAAGAAAAAGATTAAAAATGTGGTAAACATAGCAGCTCACATTTTACTTTTATTTTCAGGGAATCTCTGTGCTGGAACTGTAGGGTTGATTTTCTAATGAAAAATAGGAGGTTCACTGTGCAGGGCGATTTTTCCGTATTTATTTTCCTTAGCTTAGTGATTGAGGTGACACAGACTTCGATTATCCAGGCAAGTGAAAGCATAACCACAGTTTTTTTTCCATGCACGTGATTGGGTATTCTTTGCAAAAGGGAATTTTCACCACATTCACTATGCTAAGGGTAAATTTCTTTACAAAGCGAGCAGCCAATTTGCCTTTAGTAAATCACCCCACTGCATCTATCCTGATCAGTTGCTTCCTCAGAATACTACAGATCAATGTATGCTAGTTATTAGAAATAGGAGCCTGGGCTTGAAATCAGAACATTTTCATGGACAATACTTTCAATGTGTGGTGAACACTGGCCTTATGGGGGATGGGGCCCACTGTGCGCTAACATACATTGCAAACATGGAGGAGCTGCATCTGTTCACTAAAATACCTCAGCACCGATTCCCTGTGGCTCCAATGCAGCTGCTGGCTTCTCCTCCTTCCAACCTCAGGTGCTGCAGAAGAGCCATTGGGGTATTTAACTGTCCAAAAAGTTCCTTGCTGCTCCGACCTCCACTCAGTGATCCCCCAGCACTCCCCCAGCAGTGCTGCTGGCCGACTTCCCTCCTCCCTCACCTCTCCTGCTGGTTTTAGCTACTGCAGGAGAGTCTAAGGGGGAATAAAACTCTAAACTAAAAAATATTACCCCCATGGTGATCCGACCCTGGCTTCCCCTCCTAGCTCCCTGCCAGCTGAAGCTGCTGGGGTGCAAGATTGTCGATATTCAAAATGGAGAGTGCAGAGGGGCTTGTAAACATTTCATATTTACCAGCTCCTTCCTGAATTAATACAATGAGCGATCAGTACCATGTTACTCTACTACTTACTAAGCACAAAGTCTCCCCAGGTCCTTTACAATACTAGCAATGCCCCTGGCACAATGAAAACCATGCCCATCTCTTCATTGCAGCACACTAAGCACACCTCTTTTATTTTATCAAGCAATGATCTTGCACACAGACCATTTCATAAAATGCCCCTGTAACTGTCCTTAGAAACATGAAATAATATTTCCAGGGGAGGTTAAAAACCTTGGACTATCCCTAAAAAGGGAATTATTTGATGGTGCAAACAGAATGACTCCTGTCCATAAATTACATAAAAGTGTGAGCTATCAAAGTAATAGGTTGCATAAAAAGTAGTAAAAATGTATGATATTGTGCACTCACGCCAGGCACAGCTGAATTGTACCATGCCCCGATTTGATTGTCCTCCTCCTCTGCTGATCTGCACTCACACTGTACTTTTAAAATAAGTGTTCCCAGGCACACTTACATCATCCACACCGCAGTGACCGCTGTTCAGGACTACAAATGAACCATGACCGTGGCCACCCCTTGCAAGTGGTCCTGGGCAAGGTGCACTTAAAAATTCCCGGGCACATTTCGGTGCACTCACACTGCACATATGACCAGACCAAGGGAGTTTAACCATGCCCAGGCATGGTTGAAGCTGATCTTCTATTAAATTGTATGGGTCAACCACTAGCTTTCCACATTTTGTAGTAGTGGTTTTGATATAGGTTGCCCTCACAAAGGCCTACACTTGCTGAGGAGAACCTTCTTACCTCATAAACAATAGGTAAAAGTTCTGGAAACAGGTTGTTTGCATTGCTTGTTTTTTTTTAATTAACATAAAAACTAATCAGATATGTGTTTTGGGGGTCCAAGATTACCCCTTTGTTCAGGGCTGGCTTCTGTATCTTTGGCAGCCTGCTCAGAAATGCTAGCTGAAAATGGCTGGCAGCTTGTTTATGTCAGCGTGAACAGCTGATTTTCAGGCTTTGGATGCCACCCACAGAATTGCTTCCAAAGACTTACGATTAGCTGTTCAAACTGACATAAGCTGCAAGCTGTTTTCAGATAGCCATTCTAGACTGGCTTGCCACATGACAATCTGATATCCAAATAACCTGAAGTATCTTAGTATTTAGTAATGTGGTTTCACAGCAGCAGGGTTCTGTGTTCAGTTCCTGCCAGAAACACTAGCTGTATGGAATTTGCACACCAAGTACCAGTCAAGCTATCAGTCGACCCTTCATTTTCAGCATGCCACTGAAGGCAGTAAATTGCATTTTTATAAATGTATAACTGTCATTTTCACAACAGTTCAGCTGTGAGTGTGAAAAGAAAATAGTAAGATAGCTGAATGTGATTTTAAAGTGGTATTAAGTTTGCTAAATGAGCGGCTAATAGCAGAACTCAAGATTTTGCTATTTTTACAATTTTTCATGAGCTTCCCCCTCATATTGCCCTCAGTCACGCTGCTCAACTCCAGGTATGCGGCTGTATCCTATGTAGTCTTGCTGGAGTCCCCGGTACATGTACCCTCCTGTTTAGAACTACAATCTTATGTGCTGTTCTAGAGTGCGGCATACACAGACAAAGTGAGAGGGACATAGATCCAAAACTACTATTCTCCTCCTCCTCCTCCACAGTGGTGATTGACAGTGGCTCCCTAGTCATCATGGCTTTGGCTCTGTGTTCCTTTCAGGACTGGCTGCAGATAGGTCCTAGCAAACACAGGGGGTAGCCACATATCTGGAGTTGGGCAATGCAGCTGGAGGGCAGTATGAGGAGGGAGCTCAGAGGAAAAATAATATAGCAACAACAAGAACATGTCATTTTTCCTATTAGATCATTTAGCAAGAATAAGTGTGACTCCCATCTCTTGGTTATTTCTGGATACTTGTATAAATGATAAAACAATCTAGGATATGGAACACAACACAGGAAACTTTCTATCAGAAGTCAAAGTAAGAAATGTGCTCCTGGTGACACATAGCATGGGATGAGAGTCTCAATACACTAAACAACATTGCATGTGATATTTGGACCACATGACTCATTTGATTCAAATATCACATGCAATATTGAAAAAGGCAATTCGCTATTAGTTTATGTGGCATTTGCTGCAAAAAATTACAAACCCACGGTTAATACCACATAAACGGACATAAAAGTCAATTCACAGAAAAAAAATACATTTGTTAGATAGTTGTGGTCTAGCCACACGCTATTTAATGAATTTATGAAATGAATAGCTGGTTGTTAAGGATCCGGCACATGCTGGTGTCATAACAACCACTGACTCATCCCTGCTGTCAGCTGCAGATCCTGGGCTGGAAGCAGAATGTAAACAAATGAGATCACAGTAAAAAATAAATAGTGTGCAGGCCCCCACCCCCCAAAATACAGGAAACCCCCACAATCCATTCCAGACTCTTAGGTAAGGGGGGAGATGAGCATGTGACCCCCTCATCCTGAACCATATCAGGCAACTTGCCCTCAACATGGACTCCCCCCCTAGCAAAACACCTTGTTCTCATATTGATGAGGATAACAGTAGGCATATTGCAATCTGGAAGCCCCCTTTAACAATAAGGGGCCCCCCAGATACCCGCCTACTCATTAACAAAATAAATGTCCAGTAAAAATAAAAACAGAAACACAGTTTTAACAAAGTCCTTTGTTAAAAAAAAAAAAGGCCCCTAAATGTACACCCATCGTCAATAAATTCATCCAACAATGTAGGTCCACATCAATCACGATGAATGACAGCCGCTGATACACACAAAAAAAAGACTGCTGACACGACCCCTCCCATTTCCCTATACCAAAAAAATCTTCACTGTTTAAGTTCAGATCCACTTTAAACAAATATAATTATAAAACATCCTTGTTACCTCATGATTGACTTGTAACTAACTCTAACAATTCATAAACCCTGGTTCACACTAGTGTGATTTCCAATGTAACTGAGTTGCACAGAAACACATGGAAATCATGTTATTCTCCATGGTGCCTGTTGATATCAATTCAGCACAGCAAGGGACGTCCTGTGCTACTTTGGATTGGTGAGATATAAAAATGTTCTTTTCCGTGCGCATTGGCGGCCGTCCTTGATGGTAATTGATGTGGACCTACGTCACTGGACAACGTGATTGACAAATGATGTACATTGGGGGATATTTTACATTTTTTTAAAATAAAGGAGTTGTCAAAAACTGTGGGGTCCCCCTTAAAATCCATACCAGACCCAAAGGGCCAGGTTTTTAAAAAAAAAATTACAACTCCACTGTTTACATTCCGCTGTCAGCCAGGAATCTTTGGCTGACAGTGGGGATGAGTCACTGGTTGTTAAGGCGCCGGGATGTGTTGGCTTTCTTGACTAGCAATTGTTAACTGTGCAGACCCCTTTCCCTACAAAAAATGCAATGGAATGAAAAACATAAAAAAAAAGTGTCACAATGCACCAATATTGCACCACAAACGTGCACTGAAAACTGGATTAAGTTGCGGCTGAACTAGTGTGAACCTAGCCTAACTCCTTCCATTGCTTCCTTTTCAAAGTTATTTTTTTAACATTGTCTAAACACATTATCCAAATAAAAAGTTTGTACCCAAACCTTGTAAAAAACAAAAAAACAGTATATACTGTATACATACTGTATATACACATTGTGATGGTAGTGAGGCCAGGTAATAGATGGACGCTATGGGGTTGATTTACTAAAGCTTGAAAGTGCAAAATTTGGTGCAGCTCCACACAGAAACCAATCAGCTTCAAGGTTTTATTATCAAAGCTTGATTGAACAAGCTGAGGTTAGAAGCTGATTGGCTAGCATGCACAGCTGCACCAGATTTTGCACTCTCCAGCTTTAGTAAATCAACCCCTATGTGTCACCTCGCATACGTTCACTTGGATTGGACTAGAGTGGAGTCCGGCCCAGGTTTTCCCAGCCACTGTGGCAGGGCTGGTTCTGGACTGGATTTTGTGGCCCACTGGAGTACGCAAAAAAGGACAATTGTCAGGACTGTTAGCACCTTTTCTGATAGGTGAGCCCCAAAAGGCCTATTTTGGTTTGGAACACATGCATCTCTAAAAGCAGAGATGCTCGCATGTCTGGGAGGGGGTCACCATGGCCGTATGAGCCCAACGGGTGCATCAGTGGACCTACCGTATGGACAAGCCATCCAGCTCCCAAATGTTTGACCTAACGCATCTCACAGGGAAGTGGTTACAGCCAGAGACCTTGCCAGGCCCTCAGATTGTAGAGTGTGTGGTAATGAACCAATATCTGTGTGCACTTCCTGCTGCTCTTAGGAAGTGGGTCAGTCATGTGGACCCCAAAACTGCAACCCAACTTGTGGGCCTCGTGGAGAGATACACAGCTGCTGAGGACTTGCTAACCCCATCTGTGCCCCACTCCAATGCATCTAGGGGTGAAAGATCGCCCGGCGAATCCGGTAAGACCGTTCCAGGGTTCAAGGACATGTGGAAGATTGATAAGACTGCTGTTATGGCTAATAAGACTATGGAATCTAGACCTGGAGACTGGCCAAAGAAGCCAGGAAGGTCTTTGAGAGGACTGGGTATCGAACACATACAATGCTATTGTTGCCATGAGTTAGATCATATTGCTGCAAACTCCCCTAAATGATGAACCAATGCAGTGTGATAATGCTTTTATGAAAAGAGGAATATCTCTTTTTGCACAGGTCGCATATACTTCATCACGCCGGGGTCGCATGGAAAAGCAAATGTGCGTGATTTCTGTTGATGGAAAGCCAGTCACTACACTGCTTGATCCTGGTAGTGTTGTGATGTTAGTCAAAAGTAATTGTATAAATCCTGCAAAATTACACCCTAGCACTATCTGGGTCATTTGCATCCATGGGGACACTCGGGACTACCAGACTGCGGTGGTTGAGATTGACACCCCTTTGGGCAGTGTGACACATTCAGTGGGGGTGGTATCTTCACTGCTTCATGAAGCCCTAGTGAGGAGAGATTTTCCCCATTTTTGGAGGTTATGGGAAGGCACAGGGAGTCTGGAGGATAGAGCTCCCCCTGCTGGGGAAGCACGGGCACTCTCACCAGACCCTTTTTGCCAAATGGAAGGAGAGACTGTTGGCAGAACCGAGGAAGAAGGAGACACTTTTCCTTTTCCTGTAATGGCAGGGGAGCCGGAGGAGCTGGAAGAAAGCTCCCAGCTCGAGGTTAATGAACAAGAGAACATCTCTGACTCTAACAGTGAGAGTGGACAGAACGTGGGTCCTGACTTAGAGGTCAGGAGAGAGGATTTTTGTACTGAGCAATTATGAGTTGTCACCCTCATTAAAGCCAGAGAAAACTTTAAGATGATGGATGGGGAACCTGTGGGTCCTAATTGGGGGGTATCTTTTCCCTACATGGCTCTTAAAAACAATTTGTTGTATCAGGTGGTAAAACACAGTGAGGACGAGGTAGAACAGCTAGTGGTTCCCAAACCCTATCGCAAGATTCTGCTAGATTTAGCCCATGGTCATATAATGGGGGGGGTACATCTGGGTATGGAGAAGACCAGGGAGAGAATAACCCAGAGATTCTTCTGGCTCGGGATGTATGCAGATGTCAGGGAATACTGTGAATCATGCCCCGAGTGTCAAATGTCTGCACCATCGCCCCATTTTTGCAGTCTGCTTGTCCCACTCTCCATAATTGAAGTGCCTTTTGAGAGAATTGGCATGGATCTGGTGGGGTCAGTAGTAAAGCCTGCCCGGGGCCACCAGCACATTCTGGTAATCCTTGACTATGCGACACGCTATCCTGAAGCAATATCTCTGCTAAGACTATCGCCAAGGAATTGGTCCAGGTATTTAGTCATGTGGGGATCCCGGACCAGGGCACCCCGTTTATGTCCAGAGTTACTAAGGAACTGTGCAAGTTATACAAAATCTCTCATCTCCGTACCTCTGTTTACCACCCCCAAACGGATGGCCTTGTGGAGAGATTTAATAAAACCCTCAAAAGTATGCTGAAAAAGGTGGTTGACAAAGATGGGAGAAATAGGGATTTTTTGCTGTCATATCTCATGTTTGCCATACGAGAGGTTCCCCAATTTGAACTCTTGTATGGTAGACATCCCAGGGGACTGTTAGATGTCGCAAAAGAAACATGGGAAGGAGAGGCCACCCCATATAGAGCATATCTCCTTGATGCAGGATTGAATTGCAGCTGCCTGCCCCTTGTACGGGAACATATGGAGTGAGCCCAGTAAGCCCAGAGGGGGGGTTTATAATCAGGGTGCCAAGACCTGAACTTTCAACCCCAGGGACAGAGTCCTGGTACTAGTCCCCACTGTTGAAAGTAAATTCCTGGCCAAGTTTACCAGCCAGGGAAAAGGAAACCGGAGGAAATTTATCATGTCAATCTCTTAAAACCATGGAAGAACAGAGAGACTTTACTGACCGTGTCCCCTCCTCAAAAGGACAGGGTACCAGTGACACCTAACATCCCCATAACTGAGTCCTTGTCCGTAGCGCAACAAAATGACATTGAAGAGTTTGTGAGTAAAATTAGAGACATTTTCTCCCTTTACCCGGACTGACCTCAGTAATACAGCATGACAATTATGGAACTAGGTGTTCGCATAAATATAGAATCCCTGAGGCTAGGCGCGAGGTGGTGGAAGAAATCAAAACCATGTTAGAGTTGGACGTGATAGAGGAGTCCCACAGTGACTGGTCAAGCCCCATAGTGCTGATACCGAAGCCGATGGCACCATCAGGTTCTGTAATGACTTTAGAAAGTTGAAATGTAGTGTGTCCAAGTTTGATGCATACCTAATGCCTCGGGTTGACGACCAGTTTGGAGGTGCCTGGTACATAGCAACCCTAGACCTAACTAAGGGTTATTGGCAGATACCCCTAACAGAGTCAGCAAAGGAGAAGACTGCCTTTTCTACCCCTGAAGGGTAATTTCAGTACAAGCGGGTGCCATTTGTTTTACCCGGTGCCCCTGCATCATTCCAGAGAATGATGGACAAAACACTAAGACCACATCGCCCCTATGCAGCAGCCTATTTGGATGATGTTATCACCCACAGCCCAGATTGGGAGTCTCATTTGCCCCGTGTACAAGCTGTAGTGGATTCCCTTTGGAGAGCGGGACTCACAGCCAACCCAAAGAAATGTGGCTTAGGATTAGAGGAGCCCAAGTACCTTGGCCATGTTAGTGGTGGCAGGCTAGTTTAGCCGCAGACCAATTTCAATTGAGGCAATCCAAAAATGGCCCCAACCGCTAATTAAAAAGCAACTGCGTGCCTTCCTGGGGATTACAGGGTACTACAGGCGGTTCATACCCAACTTTGCCACCATTGCAGTCCCTCTAACAGATTTGACTAAAGGTAAAGGGTCAGTCATGGTGAAGTGGAATCCTGAGGCGGAAAAGGCATTCCAGAGATTGAAGCAAGCCCTTTGTGCACAACCCTGGATGGGTGCTTGTGACCCTGGATATCTCAAGGGAGTTTGTCGTGTAGACCGACACCTCTGATTTGGGCTAGGTGCTGTACTTTCCCAGAGCAGAGACTGTGAGGCGCACCCGGTTGTCTACCTAAGCAGAAAACTGAACAGGCATGAGAGAAATTATGCCATTGTCGAAAAAGAGTGCTTAGCTATCAAATAGTCCTTAGACACCCAGAAGAATTATCTGTTGGGGAGACCGTTCAGGCTAGTCACCGACCATACCCCCCTGAAGTGGATGTGTTACAACAGGGAAAAGAATACTCGGATGACAAGGTGGTTCCTGGCTTTACAATCATTTAAGTTCACAGTGGAGCATAGGGTGGGAAAGCTCCAAAACAATGCAGATGCCCTTTCCCGGGTCCACTGTATGGTGGGGAGAGTTGCTCAATCCCAGGGGCTTGAGCAGAGGGGGGATATGTGACGGTATGAGAGGCGAGGTGATAGATGGACGCTGGGGGTTTGATTTTCTAAAGGCAAATCCACATTGCACTTGGAAGTGCAGTCACTGTAAATCTGAGGGGAAGATCTGAAATCAGGGGAAGCTCTGCTGATTTTACCATCCAATCATGTACAAGTAAAAATGCTGTTTTTTATTTTCCTTGAATGCCCTTCTCGGATCTACAGGGACCACTTGTAGTGGATCTGCCTTTAGTAAAAAGACCCCTATGTGTCACCTCGCATACGTTCACTTGGATTGGACTAGAGCGGAGTCCAGCCTGGGTTTTCCCAGCCACCGTGGCAGGGCTGGTTCCGGACCCAATTTTGTGGTCCACTGGTGTCCACTCTAAGGTGTTGCCAGGAAGAGAGCAAAGTTGGCTCTGCCCTGGGACTTTAACCACTTCAGCCCCGGAAGGATTTCCAGCTTTAGGACCGGAGCCCTTTTTGCGATTCGGCGCTGCGTCGCTTTAACTGACAATTGCGCGGTCGTGCGGCGTTGTACCCAAACGAAATTTGCGTCCTTTTTTTCCCACAAACAGAGCTTTCTTTTGGTGGTATTTGATCACCGCTGCGTCATTTCTGATCGCCGCTATAAACAAAAGAAGAGCGACAATTTTGCAAAAAAACCCACATTTCTTACTTTTTCCTAAAATACAAATCCAAAAAAAAAATATAAAAAAACATTTTTTTTCACCGTTTTTGGCCGATTTATATTCTTCCTCATATTTGCGATAAAAAAAATCGCAATCGGCGTTTATTGATTGGTTTGCGCAAAAGTGGTCGCGTTTACGGATGATGAGAATTCATTTTTGGGGTTTTTTATTTTTTTTTATTTTTT
>BLSH010037988.1:24091-55467 GCA_018402905.1 Glandirana rugosa
TGGAAAGGACCCTTTTCCCGTCAACTCTTTCGTCAAAGAATTTTAGACCGAACGTCGGTCCAAATAACCTCGATTCCAACGTAAAATTTTGTTTATTTTGTATTTTATTTAGGAACGGTAGGTCCGAGATTGATTTGTTAAGTCCTATGGAGAGATTCGTCACAACCTGAAGAGGGTTTGTGGGTGTTTTGTTTCAATCACGTTTGGAAGGAAAATCAGGGTTTCGTGTTTCGAAACACACAGTCGAGAGAGTCCGACTAGTGAGAATTGGTGAACGGCTGGCGGCTAGCCGTAGACTGCCGCTGTTTCACCGTGCACGCGCTCACTATACACGTTCCCGCAGCCGCCGTCGTATGACGGCGATTTGCGGGAACGTGCCACTTTGTCGCCGTCAGATGCCGATCGGCGGTCGGCAAGTGGTTAAGAGTGATCAGCCTGAGAGAGCTGACACACAAAGCTTTGTGCTTTGGGACTAAAAGGAAGGTTTGCACTAACTTTGTTTTGTGGGTGTTTGGGAGAAGTCCAACACTGCTTAGAGAGGTATCCTGAATTGTTTAGTTAGAGCCTGGATGGCAAGGATTTATTTTATGTTTTATTTGTTTTAAAATGCAACCTTAGCTCCAATAAACCTGGCTGCAAGCCAGATTTTAAGAAACTGCTTTCTCAACTGCCCTTTTCCCAGGAAAGGTGATATATATGCACCATTTACCATTCCATCATTATCGGTATTGACAAAATTGATGCTGAAACAGTAGGCCCATAGCTATATAATTGCTCCAATTCCAGAAACCATTGCAACAGTTATGTGACACTATTGAATTGAGTTTTTTAAAGTACACTGTGCAAACTGGCCTCTTAGTACAGAGAACTACAGTCTAATGCATCAAATAAGTTATGTCTTGCGTAACAAATTAGTTGAGTAATTTAAATAATATAAAAGCATAATATGTTTCTTACAAAAAAGATTGCTAATAGATGCACACTTGAGAAGTACTTTGGTAAAATTACATATCAGGGGTCAGTTGCTAGATATCTGGATTTATAACTGGAACCACATGAAAATAAACTAGAAAATGCTATTTTATTCATACTTAAAGTGGAAGTAAACTTTCATCTCTGACTTTTACCTATAGGTAAGCCTATAATAAGGCTTACCTATAGGTAGTGTGAATAGGTGCCTGTTTAGGAGATATTTACTGTACATGCAGCCAGTGACATCACTGGCGCATGCGCTCTGAAGGTACAGCCCAGGTGGCCGTTCCTTCAGAGCCCTGTGCTGTAAATGGCGGCTCGCGGGAGTGACATCATTGCAGCTCCGGCCAGTCACAGAGCCAGAGTCCGAAAACAAGATGGGTGAAGATGGGAGCGCCTGTAGTTCTGACATCTCAATGCTGGAAAGGCTTCATTTTAAGGTCCGTTTAACATAATGTGCTAGTATGAGATACATACTAGCATATTATGACATTACAGTGCAGCGTTCGAAAAAAAAAAAAGTCCAGCGGTTTGCAACCGCTTTAAATGTTAAAATTGCACAGTGAGCTTAGAGCAGCAATAAGCGGTTTCCCGCCACTACATTCTTTACCTGCTGCAAGTGATCTTGGGGCCTGACATTTTTTTTTTTTTTTTGTTCTCACTTCTTTGCCCAGGTGAAGAGCTTAGTTTGGTTTCAGTGATAACCAAGCATTACACAGAGAGAAGAAAAACTTACTACAATGTGGCACAGTCTTCATGTATGTCAGTATTCAGTGCATTGTATTACTGGATGAACTGGTCAATTTTTATGTATTATTGAATGGCGACTGTTCAATTTACTGGGATAAGTGACATTTACTTCTAAATAACTTTGCAGACAAACAAACTTAATAATTCATTTTACAGCTAGCAAGTGTTTCAGTGTATAGTATGTTTGATCTGGATAGCTGTCAATGCACCATGTTTTGTGTCTTCTTATTGTAGTTTAGCATATCAGTAATAAAATTGTGATGGTGATGTACACTTTTTCTATGCAATTATTATTTTACTCTTGCAGTCGTTAATAATGTTGCACAACAATAGAGTAAATATAAACAAATACACATGTAGTTATCAAATAGATATTTTTTTATTTCATTAGCAGCTTGTACCCAGTGGTGTCAATCATTTAGGTTTATATTCAATACTGTACCAAACCAAAAAAATATACAATAGAATCTTTTCCTAAACTTAGAAAATAATTATAGGAAAATGTATTTGTAAAACAATGTCATAAATTAACTCTGGAAATATTACACCGATTTACATGTGAATGCTCGTAATATTTTAAATACATTTGCTAATTAGCTGACCATATGACAACTCTGTGTTGACAAATAATTTGATGCCATACAAAATAGCAATTATACACACAAGCTTAAAAAAAAATCAGAAGTTCTGTAATGGCTAAGGAGCAATAAATCCACTATTAACAAATTACATTCAATACAGTAATAGCAAGTTTTCAGAACTATTTAGAGACTTTTTTAAAGCAAAGTCAACAAATACTAGAGAAGAAAGGCTTTACCTCTGATTCTTCATAGGTCTTCTTTCAATTTTTCCCTTGTTTTTTTTGACTTGAATATTGGACTAAAGTATTTACATCATCAGTGTGAATGAAAATAATAATCTACTATACAAATGATATGTGTATTGATATCATGATGCATCATGAAATTGTCCCCAGATAAGTCAGTGTTTGTACATTTTTATGTCACATCAATATTTAATTAATTCATAAATTCCATTCATTCATTCAAATTAATGATTTTCTAAACTCAGTGTTTTCTTATTCACAACTCTGAACCCTATCCTGTAATGGGATATGCCTGTTAAAACCAACACTACAGCTAATAACTAAATTCAGTAATACATAATTTTTAAGAACTGCTTGCATGTATCTGCAAGTAACTGTTGTATGCCTGTTTGAGTGAAAAGATATCCATCCACATTAGATTTTTGCCCACTGTATCTCTAAAGGCCTTCTTCTAAGTGTTCCAGGAGTGTTAAAACCAAATTTGGAACCCTGGGCAGTATGTTTTCATTTTATACTTACATTTTCAAAAGTATTCAAGCAAATCAAGTAATGTGAGGGGGTCCTCCTTTGTCTTCTCCCAGTGGTGGCCAATCCTCCGATGATGATGCACAGAGTGACGCTCTTTGCATCAGAGCACTTTGAATAAAAGTTGCCATAGTCACACTCCTCAGATTTCTCAGACTTCTGGGTTGAATGACGCTGGCTAAAAGGATGTACTTGTAAGGACGGTTTCAGATTGAAGTGAGAGCCTCTTTGGCTTCATGCACACTGGACGCTCTCTGGGCATCGGATTATGTGGCAGGAGACGCTGCTTATAAAACATGCTTTTAGCAGCGTTTTGTAAGCAGCGTTTATGCCCGTTTTTGCATGTTTATCGGCGTCTGCGTTTTTGAGCTTTTTTTTTTTTTTACTTCATTAGCTTCCATTGACTACAAAAAGCGCTGGACGCTGATAAAGGCCACTTAGCAGCGTTTATGAGTTTTTATCGGCATCCAGCATTTTTTGTGGTCAGAAGAACGACTTCTGAACGCCAATTCAGGGTGTTCAGATAACAGCCCATAAACGCCACTGCTGTTAAACAACCATAAATGTCCAGGTGTGCATGGACACATAGGATAACATAAAGGGGGGTTTATGGGCTGTTAAAAAAAAAAATGCCCAAACGACCATAAACGGTCATTTATCAGCTTCAGTGTGCATGAAGCCTTTTATGGTTTTAAAATCTTCAGGGGATCATATAAAAAAAGCTTGGGAGTTGGGCTTTAGGGGCTTTGCTAGCCATTACAACTGTAGACCTATCCAATTTGATATCAGTATAGCAGCTGTAACTGGTGTCGATGTATTTAAAAATGTATGAAGGGACATCTAGAATTTCAATATTAATTATTAATATTAGCATTCTAATAAATTCTACATTTTTATCATACACAGCGAAATCCTGAGAGAAAAGGGACAGTATACATTTTTTAACAGTCTTCATCTCCTATAAGGTTCTGAACCTGGAAATCACATCCTGATTTTTTTTTTTTTTTGCCAAAGTTTCAAGTAGCATGCATTATTACAGTGTATAAACATTCAGGGGTAAAACCAATTTTGTCTGGGCAAACCCTAAGCGTTACATAGTTCTTAGGTTGGTAATCTGACTTCTCACAGCTGCAGTTAAGAACTACAGCCTGATCTATCCAGTACACCCAAGGTTGTAATTAGAAAATGCAGGACTGAAACTGAAACAACAAAATGTGCTATTTACACAGCAATAAGCATTTAGAAAAAAGCAACAGGAATGTTTTAATCCCCCAATTACTTTTGCTTTTCTACCTCTTCCACCATGTTTAGTGTTCAGAAACCGAAGGAAACAGTGAGTTCCCAAAGAAAAAGAAGTGACGTACTGTATATGCTGGGGTTGGATAAATGAAAGTGATCACATTGCTTTGCCCTTTATGTAAGCAGAATGAAATTATAAGATATGTAGTGTATGATGCACTCAAGGAAACATCACATGTAGCATTTCTCTGGAGTGCATCAGCCACGAATCTTGCATGGTAGCCGGAACAATTCATAATAACACCTAAGCTGAGCTGATGCTGGGTTAATCAAATCAGCCTTGGGAAACCATGGTGCAATTATTCATTGAGAAGCTGCATTCACTAATGCCATAAGTAAATAAAATATGTTGTACATTGGCATACAATAACTAAATTTACTTGGCAAATAACTTGAAACCTAGTTTAGCTAGATCTGGGTATCACACACCATAGCCGCATGGTATAGCTAACAAAGTGACACCTCTATTTCTGGTTCAGATCAGCAGCTTACAGTATAACTACATTTTTTAACTGTGCCATAGATCTTCACTGTTACAAGAATAGGCAGAGAGAAATGTATGTTTTTCAGTAGGTAAAACGGTACAGATATATTC
This sequence comes from Glandirana rugosa, assembly GCA_018402905.1. Classification (NCBI taxonomy): domain Eukaryota; kingdom Metazoa; phylum Chordata; class Amphibia; order Anura; family Ranidae; genus Glandirana; species Glandirana rugosa. The sequence goes on from BLSH010037988.1 coordinate 29,059, forward strand.
TTTATTATTTTAACTGTGTATTTATTCACCCGAAATTTCACTTTAACACTTATGGATCATAATGGACAGCTTTTGTTTTTTTCATTCTTTTCCTAAATACAATCCAACTCCCAATGCTTAGGGGGTAGTTTAAGGTTCTGTGCAAGGAGTCAAAGGGCAGTTTACTAATATCACTGGTGAAGGATGTATTGAGGGAGTTCAGGTAATACTAGGCTGGAGTTGGGAACAGTGGCATGCTGTGTTTTAGTGACACAGCCAAACCCTTCAGTAGCCACTGTCCAATAGCATAGTCCAAGCCTGTAAGCAGTGAGGGTGGGTCATTGCTTACCACCTTTATGACACATTGGGGAACTGTTAAGGGTAACCTTTATGGGCATCTTGACAAACACCCATAGTAATCATCTTCCCTAACCAGTGATTCTGAGCATAGAATTACCTCAGTTTAGTCGGCAAAAACCTTCTGTGCATGGCACGCACACCACCCTATGGGTAGAACTACAGAATTACACGCATGGTAGTGGGGCTATTTGTCTTTGGTATATATTATATGTATATTTTATTTGTTAAAGTAAAGTTATACTTTAGAATCCTGGTGGGTTTGATGTGCAGGTGGAGTGAATCCCTGTTCTTTTTTTTAATTGTTTGTGAAATTCCCACAAGGTGTAAAATGAGGGGAAATACATATCAGGCTAATGTGATTAGTTGAAGCCAACGCTTGAGTTTGACCAATTAACTGTGGATACAGAGAAGCATACCTTACAGTGTGCAATACTTTAAAATTAGTAGTGTTAATGAGCTTTTCTTTGCCAATAACTATATTTAAAATATATAGATATATTCAATATCATTGAATGAGATAAGCCATTACACACACACACAAACACACACACACTTATATCCATAAAATATGGTCGAAAGTGAAGCTTATTTGAAAAAATCAATGAACACAATGAAACAAATTATTCCCTAATGCATTGATCCTAAATTGCAGCAAAAAACTTATTGCAACATTGACGAAAAGTTTTGCTCATCCCTAACTATGGCAGTTATATAAATATAAAGAGCTACAAAAATGCTCAAAACAGCAAAAGATTTTTTGATTTTTATTTACTTATATCTGTGACTGTACTGAGAAAATATAGGTTAGAATGGCAGTCTACATGTTTATTGCAGCAAGCTTTCCTACCTTTTTTATGGTTAATTTCACTTTAAACAACCTGGCCCAAACAAATTATTTCCATTACAGAACAATGTACCACTGTGCTTGCTGTAGTAGGCCGTAGTAACATTAGCTACATACAGTAAGTAGAGCTATGTTCCGACAACTTCCTGTCTGCTGATGAAAATAGAGTCTAGATGAGTGTTTCTCCGCTATGCTGAAGAAGCCTTGTATTTTTATCAATGAATACAGAAGCCCAATGTAATTCTTTTAAAATATAGATCAAAGCAGTGAAGTGCCTATAAATATGCAGTGTGTACAAGCTTTTGTGCTTTTCTTGATTAAGCCTGCACATCCACAGTGGGTAAAGAGAACTAATTCTGGTAAATACAGATGATGATTTTAAGGTGAAAGTCCACATTTCAGGGCACCAAATGGTTAATGTGAGCAAAGATTAAGGCATGGAAGTAAGTGCAGTGAGTCCTCCACAGTTATTGGTGACAAATCACTGCTAACATCAATGATTTACTATCTGGAAACTGCTGTAACAATGTTCCTTCGATGTGTATTTGTTATTGAAGAATTGTAAATTCAGATGTGCAGGGCAATAGATCCTAGTCTGACGAATGCGCAGGTGGCAAGTGTGCTTTACAACTGTGTAACCAAACAGGCATTCATGATGAACAAATTAGTGACAAAATAGTAACAGCAATAGGTAAGTATGGCATGCATTTGCCAATTCATAAACATGCCCCTAAATGCTAATCTGTGGACAAAGGTCTCCCAATAGTCACTATACTTCTGCATGCTACATTTCTCAAACTAGCTATGGAAATGGCTGCAGATGGGAATTTCATCAGGGATATGATCCTGTTACTATCTTCCCAGGAACACACTGGAAGCTAGCAAGCGCCAGCAGTCAGCCAGAAATTCCCTAGTCAGGTTAACGACATTTTACAAGCAATTACATTAGGCAGAAGGCTACTTTCTCTCCGACCTCTATGTTCATTGTGTTTCTGCTATAACCCTTTAATGTATATACATTTATAGAATATTTGGATTCTATTAAAATAGTTACGTTTGGCAAAAACAGATGTATCTAAATAGCACAAGGTGGTAAATACTTTCAAGAAGCAGGCTTTACACTGTGAGGAATTGCAGCATCATTAGAACTCCATCACCCAAGTCAGAACTTGTCTATACAATGGTTCCAAAAGGCACAATCTAAGCAGAAAAATCCTATAGCATCAAAGTCTATAGCGTGTCTCTATAGAAGATGTTTAGCTCACATTACAGGTATATAGCTAATTACTGTGTTTTAATATACTTTATCAGTATTATTTTTAATGAGGCAGCACAAAAAGCTATGAATGTCTGCAAAGTGCAGTACTCACTGGAATCCAGATTTTAGTATACTATAGTCAGTGCTGCGAAAATGATTTCTGGATATTTTGCTATGGGATAATTTAGACTTACCTATAGTAGGACCTGTGTCAATGGGCTTTTGTTTGCTTCAAGTGGGTTTTGTGTTCCCATACGTCTGTAGGAATGCAAAACCTGCTTAAAACAGATCAAATGCAAATCAAAAAGAGGTCATGAATTCTGAATGATCTCAGAAGAGTTTCAAATGGATATCAATCTCATGCCATCTGACATAAGCTCAAAGCCTATTGGTGCAGGCCAATATCAGACAGTGCCTTATACAGTTAAAGCATGTATACAAGTCAAACGAATGTTGGGAAAGCATCTTTTGGTGTACTCTCTACAGATTTTTATTTAAATCACCCACATAAATTAGTATTATTACACAAGTGTTTGTTACAGGAATCAAACCAGTATACAAAGGTGCAGCACATTTAGGAGTAAGTAACAAATTAATATACCTTTAAAATGTTTCCGTAATAGAACTTTAATGCATTATATATTTAATCTCTTTCTGAGTTATATTATTGTTCTTAGCATGAAATGTATACAATGTACCTACAAAAATATACAAATACTTTTCATTTCATTCCGTGAATGCATTTAATTATTTGCTAACAGTACGTGATTATAATTAGCTTGTAAAATTACTTATTCTACTTCTTAGGACCTTTTGATTATTTCTTGTTCGTTTATTCTTTGACATTAAAACAAGGCCAGAGTATCTTATTAAAACATTTGTGCTCTTTTTTTCAGTGACAGTATTTATTCTATGACTTTGTTATTCTATTCCATTATTACTGGGATTCATCTCTATTTCTGAAATGTTGTAAGATTAACTGAAACAAATGAGACTTTTGTGATATTTTAATGTAGCACATTGCTATATCAAAGGAAATTAGTCCGTTTAATGGTAATAAGTGATTTAAATACCAGGGTTTCTAAACTGGAAGTTATTTTTTTGCCGAGGAAGGTTTTAACATAACTTGTCACCAAAACACAGTAAAGGGCAGACATTTTGTGATACTAAAGATTTTACAGTTTTCTGTCAGTTATCAACATTAGCTATGTTTTAGAAGTTCAACATTTTAATAACAGCCTTTTATTTTATGGGACACAAGGAAAGCAAATCATAATAGAGTAGCCTGAGGTGGGACTTTAACTATGCCAAATAAGAACATATGACTGCAAAAATAGGTACATTTTCATATAGATTTTATTGTAGTTTAACAAATCCATAAAATATGTTGAAAACATATTAAAAAGGACATAAGTACAAATTATAAACCCTTAGAGATTATAAATCGTCACATGCACATGTCAGATGGTCTACATGTTACGTGAGTTCCCCCGCTTCTTCAGGACCAAACATGTAAGATACACGTTGGGTATTGTACACAGTATCCAACCAATGCGATAGCAGAGGGGACACTAGACGAAAGCAGAATAATCCATATAGCACACAAAGGGGGAAAAAAAGGGGGGTGGCTCAGGGTAAAATCGCCCACCAGTCTATGAAATGAACAACGGATCTTGTTACAAGCTGGGGATTGAGGAAGGGCTCAAAAAGGGAACCTTATGTACATGGATGAATCAGACACAAAGCAAATGAGCGGACCCAGACAAAGAAAGCCTTCGCTTTCCAGCAGGTAAAACTCACTTAAACGCTAATGGCCATATCAAAGGACCACCAACATGTAAGACCTCATGGCAGATGCGAGTCCATGTCCCCTGGGGCAAGTAATTTTTTGCTTTTTGTACCTATTTTTGCAGTCGTATTTTCTCATTTGGCATATTTAAAGTCCCACCTCAGGTTACTCTATTATGATTTGCAATTATTTTAGGGATGATGCCAATGTGAACATTTGATTATGTATATAAGGCATGCCACCTATCTCCTCAACTGCGAAATTCATTAAAAGTCATGTTCACCCAAAATGTGAATGTGGCTACTGACAAACATGCTGGCTCTCTATAGCTTTCTGAGATTCTAATAGCAAGTAACAACAGAATTCTTAATTTATCATAACAAAAGTCAAGGCAAATGATCATGTATTCTTTCCATGAATGGTTCACCATAATTTGGATTAAAACATTGTTATGGAATCCCGCTGTAAGAAATTTAATTTAAAAAGACAGCAAGTGCTTGAACCTAATAATGCCCACAAGAAACGTTGTATCAGTGCTGCATAGACTTAAGTTTTTAACTGCTTTATTAGGTCCTGTGAATTTATTCACTAAATTTGTCAACTGAGTGCAGAAGGTATTTTCCCTTTTGTAATCAGTATGAAGACATAAGCCCCCCATGAATTTGTTCTAGGACACAGTAAAATAGTATTTTAAGGGCACTTCAACTTAACACATGCTTATGAAGATACTTTTAATACATAGCTTAAGGGTTCAAAAATAGCCATATTAGCAACCCATTCGATATATATGTATACATACATACATACATACATACAGTACATACACAAACTAACCACATAAGTGGGTGTTCTTTGGTAAAGGGTCCGTCACCTAAAACTGATATTTTAGTGGATACTATTGAGTTAAACCACCCAATTGTTTCTTTTGAGGACTTTATTGTAGAGATCTCTGCACTTGAGTTTTAGGGTCTGCAAACCTGCTGCAGCCATGAGTGATTTCCTCTCTCTTTTTAAAAAAAAAATGTTTTAAACTATGACTAATCCAACATGAGAACTGTAATGCCCAAACCTCTCAGACAGCCAGAAACAGGGTTGGAAATTATGGAATTATAACTTACCAACCATGCTCCATCTATAAAAAAATATATAATTTTGGGTGGACTGATGCTTTAAAAGAGAAGTATGAGGGTTTTTTAAATTAATAATCATACTTACCTGGATGGATGCAGCATCGGTCCGATGCTGCATCTGTCCCCCGATGCCTCTAAGACTGGGAACTGAGAGATCTAACACCGCTGATCGCTCGGTTATCACAGTTTCCTGAGCAGAGAGCTAGTGACTGTCAGTCTGCATTTCTCTACTCTCCCCCCCTCGCTCACTGGAGCGCTGGGCTGTGGAGGAGCTGGGAGCGGCTGGCTCAGGCTCTCAGTGGGCAGCTCGCTGAAAGGCTGAGCTTAATGCCAGTGTGAGCGGATCCAGACTCCATTGTTGTGATTTTGCCTGAGCCTGGATCGGGATCTGTGACGTCAGCAGACAGCGGACTTCAGCCCGCTGTCTGCTGAAAACAAGTCACAGTACTTCAGAACGAACTGCACTCCTGTGTTACACAGACATACAGCCAAATAAGCATTGGCTGTACTTCTCCTTTAGGTTTAAATATTCCTGCTTGGCATCTTGCAATGTTCTAAACTATCACAAAAAATGACCTAGTAGCAGCGTTTGAAATGTTTTTTCAAAAACTGGACAGGAGAGGGACAATTACAATTGTATTGCTATTCATATTGTATACCGAGAGACCACTTAATGCCCAGCACCACAATGAATTACTTGTTGTCAGCTTATATCTTTTAAGAACTCCAGCAAAACACCAATCACCAGAAAAATTACCAGTTTTGCCCATCTGCTATAGCTTATATAAAGTCAAATGATGAGGTCAAGCTCTCCTACCATATTTTGGAAGACACAAACTATTGTGTGTAAATCCTATTATGAAACACTGTATAGGTGGGGTATTCAGCAAGAGCTACTTTGTGGGCCACTAAATAAATATACTATAGAAACAGATTAAAGTGACTCTGTCACTATTTTAAAATGAAAGCCAAGCCTGCAAAGAAAAGGATGGGATGCCTGATCCCTCTCTGTGTGTTGTGGTTCCTTTGTCTGGTCCCTACAACTATACAGGGCACAATGATTAAATAGTGATGTAAGGAAGGAATCCAAGAGAACACTTGAAAGTGTGCTGGGTGCTAAAGACAGAAAAGATCAGCGGTAAAGGTGAAGGGAAGGGTAAGTATTAATCCTTTTCTTTGTAGGCATACATTTAAGTTTTAAAATAGTGATGGAATTATTGAAGCAATAATAAAAGTTGCCAACTGTCACACATTTTACAGAAAATAATAGCCTGGTCGCCAACAGACAAACAGTCCTGGACTGATGTTCTTTACAAGTAGCTGGCCATTTATAAACTCACCAACAGTTTATTACACATCAGAAACATTTTGAAATACAGAGCAGCTTATTTTTAAAAAATATAACAAGAAAGTGCTGCCAAAATGTATACTTTTGGCAAGATTCATCTATTTCTCTGGTATGCCTTTCTTTTACCTCAAAGACATGGTGCAACGTTTTTTACATTAATATCCTATTATGTGCATGGATCTATTTTTTTCTTTGCACAGTATCTGTATTGCTAATACTATGACGCCCAACCCATTTGAAAGAGTTATGTTCGGCAGCTGCAAGAGCACAAACATACAATGGCACTGTGACCACCATTTAGTACAGTATACAGTGTGGAAGCATGCAGCAAGGACAAAGACATACAGTGTGATTTGTCCGTAGTCTCTTGCTGACATGCCCATCTAACATAAGCTGCTGGTGACTCAACTTGCAAGCATTTACCTACAACTTAAATGCGTGTTTACAGTGGCGTGACTATTTAAAAATGCCTTAGAATTATCTGTAATATGGGCTTTTTATATATAGTTTGTCAGTATATTAAAAAAATAACATATAATTATAGCAAAAGCAGAAATGTAACCATATTTGTTGGATAGTTTGTACCATAAATTGTTTCTATACAAGTACAATTATAGTATTTATCAAAACACAACTTCCAAAAACTTAAATACAAATAGTGAAACTTATTGCATGATTCCTACAAAGCTTGATCTTTTTTTGGCACTATTCGAACCATTAACATGTACAGAATATAATGTTACTCAATTTTCATTGGAGCATATCTTTAAAAATACAGTGACTATTCTCAATAGTGGTTGAACAGAACCAAGTAGGATGGTATACTCCCATCAGGAACGTTATAATAAGGCAAAATAAGGTATTATCTAGTATTCATGTGATTATACAAATTTCTCTACAATAATTGTATACACCCCTGGACAAATAACATGACATATTATATACACATTCTGTATGTACATAAATTAAAAAATATTTACAGAGGTTTAAAGTGCCACTAATGTGCTAATCTTTCAGACGTTTTTCTGTATTTTGTGGACGTCCTTTAAGTGGGAGATAAATTACATCAACTGCAATGCAACGGCCGCACTAATCCGTCTTTGTAAACACGGAGAATGGCTTCACAAACAAACTTGTATTGACTCTAAGAATAAAAAAAAACATGATGAATACATTAACAGTTTATCAAATAACTTAAAGCAGACCTTTACCCATAACAACTTTATAAAAAAGTAATGTTCTTTAGCAAGGAACATACATTCCAGATTAATATTTATTCTAGCAATATTCTCACTTTTGCAGTCAAGCCCCATGGCCTGCTGTTTTTTTCTGTAATATGCATGAACTGTGAATCCTGTGATATCTTGTATACAGGGCTGGGATGAGGAGGCTTCCACCTTGAACACTGTGGTAAGCAGCACTGCTGTTAGAAATCAAGGGGACCCTTGATATCAAAACAATATTTCACTAAAAATACACTAAAATCATTGTTATAGGACACAAGCATATCATAACTTACAAAATTCCTGCTAAATGTAAAAGATAAAACTGTAATAAAAATGTGTGTGTGTAAATGAGGCTTATTTGGTCTGTGTGCCTGAGTGCATGCAATCTATGTTACACAATAGGGATGCAGCAGCTGTACGAATACAGCCTCAGATCCAAATTTGACATGGCGAGCGAATGCAGGTGTATGGCCCCTGAATATTGACAGTGTGCATTTGGGGTCATTCATCCACACCTGCACACCTATCAAATTAGGACCTGCGCTGTATTCATACAGTCACTGCATCCTCACAGAACAACAAACAGCTCATTCACACTGAATGGGCCAGAGAACCCGTGTGAATTAGCCCTTCATTTTTTAATTTTTTTTTTTACAATTTAAAATTATTTATTTTTACAATTTGTTAATTATTTAAAAAAAAGTTTTTTTTTTGTTACATTGACTTTTTTACAATGCTGTTGGGGGGCTTTGGTGAGATATCAGGGGTCTAAACAAACCCCTGACATCTCACATTTGAAACAGAGAAAGGAATTGAGGCTACAGATTATTTAATTCCTTTCTCTGTAGCCTCAGCTACACTGATGATGAATGAAAAGGAGACAGAGGATCCTGCTCATTCCTAAACTGAAGCATAGGAAACACAGTTTACTGCGCTTAGCTATCAATGGACACAGGAGTGATCAGTACTGATCACTCACTTTACCCATTTAAAAAAGGAAGGGGCTGGTAAATGATATATTGACTGGCCCCATCCTTCACTTTCCATCCCAACACATGCCCTGTACCCGCGGCAGCCAGTGGGTCAGGGAAGTCAGCAACATTTTGGGAAGAGGTGGGGTTGGCGCAGTGACAGGCAGAACATGGAGAGGGATCGGTGTTGTGGAAGTAATTACAGGAACGATACCCTGTGTCTCTCCCTACTGCAGCTAAAAGCAAGAGGGAGGGAGAGAAACCGAATTTCAGCTGCTGCAGAGAGCCGCACAGGGCACCTTTCTGTATTTGCCCCACTGCACCGATTCCCCCTGCCATTCGGGCACCCTGTGTGCCTGGGCCCCCAACTGGAGGCCCCCTGTGTGCTGGCCCCCCTATTGGTGGACCTGGTGGTAAAGATGAGGGGAGCTCCCGTGCATCCACATTGCCCTGTCCATCTTCTGCATTGTTCAGGGCCTGGCTGTCAAGCTGATATCTTAGTGCTATTAAATACACTGACATAGCAGACTTACTAAATTTTGGGCAGGGATTTCTATTCTATGGGCGGCCACTTCTGTGAAATCGGCAGATCATTCGTGGTTGCCATGATTGGGCGCCCTCTTTGTGAAAAGACATCTTTTGGTTTTCAATAATAAAATAAAGTTATGCTGTGAAGCTCTCCATGGTCTTTGCCTTCTTTGAGTTGCACTGAGATGTGGATCTACTGTTCCTGGTTGGCGATGCAGCAGTAATCTGAAGCCTGTTTGACCCACCTCGGTATCCACTCAGGGGGCCTACAGTGGGGGGTGAGTGCATATCCTGGAGGGGGCACAGATGGTAGATTGCTGTGGAGTATTTGTGGATGCACGGAGCACTGGTTGAAGGCATTTCTAAAAGAATAGAAAGAGCTACACTCACCATTGGGACTTTATATATATTTTTAAGGATTTTTATGCACTTTATTGATTTTTTGCACTTTACTAATATTTAAATGCACTTTATTTGCACTAGTAGCACTTTATTTGTATTGGTTACACTTTATATGCATTGATTTCACCTTGTATACGTCTTTGCACTTTTATATAGAAAGGGTAAGCACAATTTTTATAACACCCAGAATATTATATGGTATGAGTTCATAGACCATTTAAAGCAGCAACTCAGTGTTTTTAATTTTCTTGTGCGACTGATTTATTACATCCTTTTTTTTTTATGTACTGTAATGGTCGCCTCTATACGAATGGTCAGGGAACATAGCTTAGTGTAGCATCACCTATAGGAGTCCCCGTTCCTATAAGCCAAGCAAGTTTAAGCTACTGGTACATGGCTACCCCCCGGAATGTTGTGTTCACTAGGAAGTACAGGGGGCTGAAGAAAGGAAGAACAAAAGTGTCCCTTTGGTTCCAGATGTGCAGTTGTCTGCAGTGTATGGCTGGAACTGGTGTCGCACAGGAACATAGTCAGTTAGACGTGCAGATGGGTCAGTTCAGGCCGCAGGCAGAGACATGGTCAGCAAACAGGCAAAGGATCGGTCCAGGCAACAGGCAGAAATTTAGTCAATAGACAGGCCAGGGTCAGTACAGGTGGCAGGCATAGGCAACACTGCACTGATGTTATGGTAATCAGGAACATTGCTGCTGGCTGCACTGGTTTGGAGACACTGGGGACTAATATGGCAGCAATCAGGAATGCTGCTGGTGATATACACTGCTGACGTGACATTTAGGGAAACTGTTGCTGGCTTAAACTGGTGTGGTGAAACTGCAACTGGTGTGGCGGTGACCAGGGACACTATCTAGTGTGGCGGTGATCAGGGATACTGTAACTGGTGTGGTGTTGATCAGGGACAATATGACTGGTGTGGTGGTGATCAGGGACAAAATGACTGGCGGGGCGGTGATCAGGGACACTAACCCGTGGGACAGTGTTTAGTGACTCTGTAACTGGTGTGACAGTGATCAGGGACACTGTAACTGATGTCACAATGATCAGGGATATTGTAGCTGGTGTGACGTGATCAGGGACAATATGACTGTTGTGCCAGTGATCAGGGACACTGAGTAGTGTGGCAGTGATCAGGGACACTGAGTAGTGTGGCAGTGATCAGGGACACTGTGAATGATCTGGTGGTGCTTAGGGACACTGAGTGAGTGGCGGTGATTGGGGACAATGACTGGTGCGGCAGTGGTTAGAGACACTGACTGGCAGCACTGGTTTTGTGACATTGTACTGCTGTGGTGGTGATGAGAGATAATGGCTGGTGGCACTGACATAGAGTGATGTCACAGCAGACAGCCATTGTTCATAATTACTAACACATTGGTATGAGGCCACCATATTGTAGTAAAAAAAAAAATAATTACATATATATATATATATATATATATATATACACATACACACACACACACACACACACACACACACACACACACGTTATCTCACAAAAGTACACCCCTCACATTTTGTAACTATTTTATTATATCTTTTCATGTGACAACACTGAAGAAATTACACTTTGCTACAGTGTAAAGTAGTGTACAGCTTGTACAACAGTGTAAATTGTGTAAAAAGTGAGTACACTCCTAAGAGAAAATGTCCAAATTGGGCCCAAAGTGTCAATATTTTGTGTGGCCACCATTATTTTCCAGAACTGCCTTAACTCTTGGGCATGGAGTTCACCAGAGCTTCACAGGTTGTCAATGGAGTCCTCTTCCACTCCTCCATGGATGTTAGAGACCTTGCTCTCCTCCACCTTCTGTTTGAGGATCCCCCACAGATGCTCAATAGGGTTTAGGTCTGGAGACATGCTTGGCTTGTCCAACTCCTTTACTCCTCAGCTTCTTTAGCAAGGCAGTGATCGTCTTGGAGGTGTGTTTAGGGTCGTTATCAAGTTGGAATACTGCCCTGTGGCCCAGTCTCCGAAGGGAGAGGATCATGCTCTGCTTCAGGATGTCACAGTACATGTTGGCATTCATGGTTCCCTCAATGAACTGTAGCTCCCCAGTGCTGGCAGCACTCCTGCAGCCCTAGACAATGACACTCCCACCACCATGCTTGACTGTAGGCAAGACAGACTTGTCTTTGTACTCCTCACCTGGTTGCCGCCACACATGCTTGACACAATCTGAACAAAAAACGGATTTTATTAAAACTTACCGTAAAATCCTTTTCTCCGTGTTCACTGACAGACGCAGCTCTTCATTGACTTGTGGGGTTATATGCAGATCCTATTAGGAGTTAACTAGGCAAAAGAAAGAAAGCAAGCTGGCCCCTCCCAGCAGGCCATCCTCTCTTTCTCATATAATCCCCCTGCTCTGCACAGCATATCAGTTCGTAACAAGCCGTACCGAAAAAACGCAGAGGGGTGTGGACTGCGTCTGTCAGTGAACTTGGAGAAAAGGATTTTACGGTAAGTTTTAATAAAATCCCTTTTTCTCCTCCGTTCACTGACAGAGGCAGCTCTTCATTGACATGTGGGGATGTCCCAAAGCTGTGTCAGAAAAGAGGGGTGGTTAAACGACAACAACTGTACCCAACAGAACCTCTCAGAAGGCGCCAGCCCCGCCTACACTGCCGCCTGTAAAACTTTACGGCCAAAACCAGCATCCGAAGATGCTGACACATCAATTTTATAAAACTTAGTAAACGTGTGCACCGAGGCCCAAGTGGCTGCCTTGCACACCTGTGACACCGAGGCCTGGAGTCCGAAAGCCCAGGAAGTGCTAACAGCCTTGGTGGAATGAGCCGTGACTGGAAAAGAGGGGACCTTGCCCCGAACAGAATACGCCTAGGTCACAGTCTGTCTGATCCAACGGGAAACAGTAGCCGACGAGGCCGCCATTCCTTCCGAAAAGAGTCTGTAGCCGTCAAATACACCCGCAAAGCCCTCACGACATCCAATGAATGTAACTCAAATTCCTTAGGATGTGAAGGATGCGGACACAACGAAGGAAGAACAATATCTTCATTAATGTGAAAAGAAGAAATCACCTTCGGTAAAAACGAAGGTGACGGACGCAAGACCGCCTTGTCCTTGTGAAGGACCAGGTAAGGAGACTTGCAGGACAATGCTGCCAACTCAGACACCCGCCTAGCGGATGTAATGGCCACCACTTTCTGCGACAGCAATTGCAGGGGAATAACCCTGATCTTCTCATATGGTGGCTTCTGCAGCACAGAAAACACCAAATTCAAATCCCACTGTGCCATAGGCGACCATACCTAAGGAGCCACATGGCGCACACCTTGTACAAATGTACGAATCAACGAATGTGACGCCAAAGGGCGTTGAAAGAGAATCGCCAGAGCCGATATCTGACCCTTGAGAGTACTCAAAACCAACTTTTTATTCAGGCCTTCCTGTAAAAAGTCAGGACCCTAGACACCACGTAAGAGCGAGGGTTCCAACCCCCCGTCTCACACCAGGCAATGTAGGCCTTCCAGGTGCGATGATAAATCTTGCACGAAGTACACTTGCGCGCTCTCAGCATGGTAGAGATCACGGATGTCATCGACACCCCTGTCCCTCAGCACCTGGGACTCAATAGCCAAGCCGTCAAAGCCAGCGAGGGTAAATCAGGGTGCAATATGGGTCCCTGAGACAGCAGATCGTCTCGCAGCGGAAGACGCCAGGGATCATCTGCCACCATTCATACCACGTCGGCGTACCAAGGATGCCGAGGCCAATCTGGAGCCACCAGGATGATCGGAATCCCCTCCGCTTCCACCCTGCGCAGTAGCCGCGGTAGAAGCTTGATGGGAGGATAGTCGTACAGAAGACGATACCGACCGCAAGGCGCTACCAGCGCATCTGTGGCGACCACCAACGGGTCCCTTGTTCTGCACATAAAAGTCTTTAATTTGTGATTGAACCAAGACGCCATGAGGTCCACATCTGGCGTTCCCCACTTGAGGCAGATCTGGTTGAACACTTCTGGATGTAGGGACCATTCCCCCTGATCCAGTGTCTGGCGACTGAGAAAGTCCGCCTGCCAATTTTCTACGCCTGGAATGTACATGGCGGAATTCGCCGGTACGTGGAGTTCTGCCCATCTCAGAATGAGAGCTGCTTCCGTAGCTGCTGCTGAACTCCTCGTTCCGCCCTGAAGATTCACATATGCCACGGCCGTGGCATTGTCTGACTGAATCCGAATCGGGAGGCCTGGCAACCTTACCGTCCAGTGGGAGAGGCAGAGTCTGATTGCCCTCAGCTCCACCACATTGATCGGAAGGCGAGATTCCTGCGCTGACCAGCGCCCCTGGGCAGACAACTGTCCCAGGACCCCCCCCCCAGCCCGATAGGCTGGCGTTCGTCATGACAATCGACCAATTCAGGGGAAGAAAGGATTTTCCCAAGGTTAGAGCTGGGGCCCGAAGCCACCATGTCAAGGACCCCCTGGTCTGAGGGTCCAGTCTGATCAGTCGGTCTAGGGACAGAGGTGACTTGTCCTACCGAGACAGAATCGCTCATTGAAGGAGTCGAGTGTGACTCTGGGCGTAGGGTACCGCCTCGAAGGCTGAAACCATGAGCCCTAACACCCGCATACAGAACCGTAAGGAGGACCACCGGCGAGACCGTAAGGTTCGCACTGCTGCTTGCAGGGTGAATAACTTGGCCGGAGGTAGAAACCCCTTCGCCTGTTCCGTGTCCAGGATTAGACCCAGGTATTCCAGGCGGCGGGATGGTGACAGCGTCGACTTCTGTAGATTAACCAACCAGCCGAAGTCCCTCAATGAAGCCATTGTGATGGCTACGGTCTCCTCCAGAGCTGAAGCGAAGTCCACTCTCAGGAGTAGGACATTGAGGTATGCTACTACCACAATGCCTCTCTGCCTCAGTAACGCCAGAACCAGGGCCACCAGCTTGGTGAACACCCGAGGAGCCAAGGCCAGACCGAAAGGAAGTGCCACAATTTGGTAATGTCGGTCTCCTACCGCAAAGCGCAGGAAGCGCTGGTGTCTGGAACAGATGGGAGAGTGGGGATACGCGTCCCTGATATCCAGGGATGCCATGAAGTCCCCTTGGTGCAGGGCGGCCACGACCGAGCAGACAGACTCCATCCGAAATTTCCGCGCTCTCCCAAAGTGGTTTAGCGCTTTTAGGTCCAGAACAGGCCTGGCCCCTCCCCCTTTTTTGGGGACCACGAATAGTTTTGAATAAAAACCTCGAAACCTCTCCAACAGAGGTACTGGCACAATCACCCCCTGGTCCGATAGTGCCTGGACAGCCCTGAATAGGGCCTCTCGATGCCCCTGAGGGAGTCTCAAGTTCGATGGGAAGAACCTGTCTGGGGGTAGAGTGCTGAACTCTATCCTGTATCCGGAGGACACCACTTCCTGCACCCAACGGTCAGAAATGCGGGCAGTCCACCTGTCTGCGAATTCCCAGAAGACGTCCCCCCACCCGTACTTTGGGTGGGGGCAACTCATCATGCAGAGGCGGGCTTATCCTCCGTCTTTTCGTTCTTGCGTTACCAGGAACGCTTACCGGCCCCTGCGGTGGGTTTGCCGGGTCTTGACCCCTTGCCCGCTGTGCCGGGGGCACGAAAAAACCTCTTCTGACCCGAAGAGATAGGTCCCTGCTTTCGGCGGAATTCCCGCCGCTGGGGTACGGGAAGGAACATACTCTTCCCCCAGTGAAATCCTACTGTGGTCCGAATAGACGACCACCCTAAAAAGGGAGATCCGCAAGACCTTTGTGGACGCGTGGTCACCAGACCAAGAGCATAGCCAAAGTACCCGTCTGATAATGACTGCAAATACAGACATTTTTTTTTTTTTTTTTTTAAATATAATTTTTTTTGAATATTTGTCACAAGTAACATAAAAAGGTGTCTTCTTACGTATAATTTGACTAGTATAATAGGTCAAACATAGATAAGAGATTATTAACATACAAATATGTAGGAAACTACATTTATGTCATTCGGTAGTTTTCATCAATTTTCAGAATTACTTGAGATCCTGTGAACAGTAATAAACCAAGTAGAGAGTAACAGATAATAGAAAAGGGGGAAAGGGAAACAACAAAAGGGGACAGAGAAACAAAGTCTCACTGTGTGTTCTAAAATAAACTGTCAATTAAGGAAATCCTTAATGGGATTATCAGAATTTACGTTCGATATTAGTATTGAATACAATTATACTTTAACTATGATGACCTGACTACCCCAATGGGCACTCACTGTAGTCAGGACATCTAGCCACAATAATTTCAGTCTTACATAAATTAACTGGCTGTGCTGGAGAGGAATATTTACTGAGTGTTTTATAGAAAGAGAGAGAGCAGTATTTGACAAAAATTTAGGTATTGAAAATGTTCTGGTAAGTTTCTTTTAATGAGCGGGATGCCCTTGAATTAGAGATCCAATTGATCCAAATTGATTTGAATTTTTTCATTTTAAAATTTTTTTGGGCTAACAATTCATAGTGAGCTTGTGTATTCAGTCTAATGATTACATCTGAAATATTGGGAGATTGATCAGATTTCCAGTTTTTAGAGATAGTTAATCTCGCAGCTGAAAATATGTTGGAAACTAAAAATTTAAGATGTTGGGGGTAGATATCTAGGTTTAGGTTTAAAAGAGCTTTCTCGATAGAAATTTTGGTTAAGTTGCCTGTGATAGAAGCTACTAGTGATGAGATGGAGTTCCAAAAACGTTTTAGATTCTTACAGTGCCAAAACATATGTTGTAGGGTACCCGGATTGTCCTTACATCTCCAGCATAAAGGAGATGAGGTTGGATACATTTTTGAGAGCCTGCATGGAGTAAGATACCATCTGTTTATCAATCTTTGATAATTGTCCCAGATATCTATGCTAGCTGATGATTTATAGCTAATATTCATAGCTTGGTTCCAGGTATCTAGGGAGAAAGATTGTGCTAGGTCTCTTTCCCATTTTATCATGTTTGGGTTTTTTTGATCTTTAAAGAAAAGGGAAAGCGATTTGTAAAAGAAAGCTATACCCTTCTCTTTTGTACATTTTTTATTTGAAATATACTCCCAGATCTGGATAGGGATGCTCCATCCTTTGCCTGGGTCAAAATCTTTAGCTTATTTGGATTTTTTTTATTTTCCCATGAATCAACTCTTTATCCTCCTGATTAAGATAATCAACAAAGTTAATTCCTTCTAAATTCCATTTAGTGGTCGAGATCCAGGCTCTACAGTATTGGAGTGAGTTGATTGGGGTTTTTAATTTATATTTCGACTTTGAAGATTCAGAATCAACTTCTAGTTGTTTAAGAGCTAATAGTGTGGCCCTAATGGATAGTAGTTTGGGAATAATAATTTTATGAATTTGAATGAAGGCGATAGAGAGTGCAAGCATAATCATGATTTTTAACATATTCCTTTTCTATGGCTAACCACAATTTGTCCTCCTGAGGGAACATCCAGTACTTCCATTGATCTAGAAGAGTGGCGTAATAGTATTTGGACAGGTCAGGTAGATTCGTGCCTCCTCGATTTTTTGGTAGAGATAATATGGAGAGTGCTATTCTAGGTTTCTTATCTTTCCAAACTAGTTTCCTCAGTTTAGCGTTGAATTGTTTAAAGAATTTGGCGGGCATCGGGATTGGTAAAGCTCTAAAAAGATAGAGTATTTTAGGCAAGGTTTGCATCTTATATGCAACCATGATAATTGAGTATTTTGGAATATTTGAAAGTCTTTAGTGATTTAAGTTAGAAGTTTAGGATAGTTGGCCTCATATAGTTTGTTTGTAGGGAAGGTGAGATTAATACCTAGGTATGCAATCGTATTGAGGTCCCAATTGTAGAGCGAATTTCGTTTTAATTTATCTAGGTTCTCCTTCATTATATTCGTTGGTAATAATTGGCATTTATTGTGGTTGATTTTATAGTATGAAATTGAACTAAATAATTCCAGTGATTCATAAATTTCTGAGAGAGATTGTTCTGGATTTGTTACTGATAAGACAATATCGTCAGCAAAAAGTCCAATTTTGTGTTCTCTGTTCCCTATTTTAATTCCATTGATTTTATTATTGGACCGTATGGACTCTGCCAAGGGTTCAATGGCCAGGGAAAAAATGATCGGTGACAGGGGGCAGCCCTGCCTAGTACCATTTGTGATTTTGAATTTTCTAGAGATAGAACCAGAAGTGAGGACTTTAGCAGTTGGGTTTGTGTAAAGTGACATGATTGCTTCATGGATGAATCCACTAAGGCCAAAGGCTCTCAGAGTCTCCGAGATATAATTCCAGTGTACCCTGTTGAATGCCTTCTCTGCATCCAGAGCTAGGAGCAGAGAAGGCATTCGACATTCCTCCACATGGCAGAGGAGGTCAATCATTCTTCTTGTGCTGTCAGGGGCTTGCCTACCTCTGACAAATCCCACCTGATATGGGTTAATCAAGATGGGGGTGATTCCGATGAGTCTGTTTGCTAAGATTTTAGAGTAAATTTTAAGATCTGAGTTTAGAAGTGATATGGGTCTGTAGTTTTTAGGGGATGAGGGGTCTTTATCTGTTTTCGGAATGGTAATTATAAGAGCTTCCAACATTTCTTTTGGAAATTTCTTATTATCGATTACTTCGTTAAACATCTTAGTTAGGTGAGGGATCAGGAGTTTACTAAAAGTTCTGTAGTATTCGTTAGATAGTCCATCAATTCCTGGTGTTTTATGTAGTGGTAAGGATTGTATAACATATCTTATTTCTTTCTCTGAGATAGGTTGATTGATTTTTTTGAGGGATTCTACATCTATTTTAGGGAGATTAATTTTTTTAAGGAAGTCTTTGATATTTTGGGTTGAAGGGTGGGAGATACTAGGATCTTTTTGAAGATTGTAGAGCTCTTCATAATATTCTGAGAATGTGTCTGCTATTTGTTGTGGATTAAAGAGGGATTTTTGGGTTTTATGATGAATTAATTTTTGAATTTTCTGTTTGCTTTGTCTATGGAGTAATATTTTTGCCAATAGTTTTCCGGCTTTATTATTTTGGGAGTAATAATTGAGTTTAAGTTTGTTGTAAATCTTGTTTTGGTTGGCAATAAGGAGGTCTCTTAGTTCAGATCTTAATAGGTTGAGTTGGTGAAGAATACCATCTTTTTTAGGAAAATGTTTGTGTTCTTTTTCTAGTTTAGCTATATTGTCCAATATTTCATTCAATTTTTTGTTCTGGTTTTTTTTTTCTCTTGAAGCCTGCTGGATTAATATGCCTCTCATGATAGCTTTATGACAACACCATAGATTAGTGTAAGAGGTTGCTTGATTGTCGTTAGACTCATAGAATTGTTCTAGTTTAGTTTTCAGTGTGGACACGACTCGCTCATTGGAAAATAGATAAACATTGTTCCTCCAAATAGACTTGGGGGTCTGTTGTGCTCCCATCAGTAATTCCATGGTAACTGGGGCGTGGTCGGACCATGTAATATTGTAAATTTTTGCTTCTGTAATCTTGGGAAGAAGAGTCCTGTCCACAATGAAATAATCAATCCGGGAGTATGACTTATGTCTATTAGAAAAGAAGGTAAAGTCTCTTTCATCTGAATGTAGACACCTCCAAGAGTCGAACAGGTCTTCTTGGTGTAGAAGATCTTTCAAGCCGAAGTCTTTTATTCTGGTTTTGTTTGAAGTGTCCATAGTTGGGTCTATCAAGGCGTTAAAATCTCTGCATACGATCAAGTTTCCTTTTTGAATCCTCTTAGCTTTGTCAATTGTCTTTTTAATGAATCTCTTTGGTCTCTTGTTGGGTACGTAGAGGTTGATTAGAGTTAGTATTTCATTATCAAATTTTGCTACTAAAATAATATACCGGCCATTGACATCTGTTTTACAATCTATGAGTTGAAATGATATTGTTTCTTTAATCGCAATTATCACACCTCTTTTTTTTTTTAGAGTAGTTAGCGTTAAAGATTTGAGGAAATTTAGGATGTGAGAACTTTGGTGGTTTGTCTGCTGCAAAATGCGACTCTTGAATGCTAATTATGTCCGCTTTACTTTGGATCGCTTCATTCCATAAAGCTCTTCTCTTATGTGGGCTATTAAGTCCTTGTGATTCTAGAGAGTCTCCAGCTTCCATACCAAGCCAATGTGACTGAGAGATTCTTTCTTGTAATTGACCAGGGTGAAAATGAATGAAGATAATCAGTGAGAAGGTAGGAGGTGTGATTATAGGGGAAGAGAAAAAAACCTTAAAAACCAAAAATAATAGTAAAAAAGTGTAACCAGTTGGTGACCAACTAAGTTGTGCTTCCAGGTGCACTTTGAGAATCGGGGTATTTTCCACATTACTACTATGGTAATGAGATCCCTTAATGCTTCAATAGAACCGAGCAAAATCTAGTTAGTCCAGTAAGGCGGGTTCCGTTGTTAAAGGTGAAATTAGTGGTTATTCATTTTTGCTTCTGCCAGTGTTGAGATACTTTGCTAATTTGGGGATTTCCTTGTGGGGAGTCAATTTCTATGGGTAGCAGGCCCCATTTTTCCAGTAATTCGAGACCATTTTCCAGAGTGTAGATTGTATATGATTTATTTTTCCAATCAACAAACAGCTTAGTAGGGAATCGCCATTTATAAGTAATCTTATGGTTCCTCAGAATTTTAGTCAGTGAGTTCAAATTTTTCCTGGCTATAATTGTTGCTTGTGATAGGTCTGAGTAGAAGATAAGTCCCGAATATGGGTCTGGGAGCGGTGAATTAGTGCGAGAAAACTGCATCAGTCGGTCTTTGACGTGGAAGTAATGAAATTTTGCTATTACGTCTCTGGGCAATTTTTCAGGGATGTGAGAGGGCTTTGGCAATCTATGTGCTCTATCGATCACAATTTCCTGTTGGGGGATTGCAGGTAGTAGAGTGGATGTCATTTTTTTGAGGTATTGGTTGAGCTCTGAGTTTCTGATACTTTCAGGTATTCCTCTGAATTTAATATTTTGTGTTCTGGATCTATCCTCCAGATTCGAGACTTTTAATCGGAGGTTTTTAACCTCTTCTTCCAGCTCAAAATGCGCATCAACTAATTCGTTGTGTGCTTCAGTGAATTCTACAAGTTTGTTTTCTGTATAGTCCACTCTTTCCCCAAGACATTTAATATCTTCTTTAGTGGAGTTCATAAAGGTGTGCATGTCTTGCTGTATAGCTCCCCTTAAGGACAGTAACATTTCTTTCATGTCTGTGTCTAATATGGGCTGCCCTGTTGTAGGGAAAGCATTTAATTTGTCAGCATGTGGGTTAAATGCATTCAGGGACTCCGATATGGCCACCAGGGCCGTCCCAGGAAGGTCAAAGCTGATCAGCAATGCAAGTGTATAAGCAGGGCTACGGCAAAATGGCCGCCGCTGGCTCTAGGGGGAAAACCCAAAATGGCGGCGGATCGCCGCATGGCAGTAAAAAGGCGGAAGGCATTCCCGGAGGGGTTAGGGGGGCGAGCCCCTATGGGTCACAGCCTGGTGACCTTGCTAAGGGGAAAAAAGTTTTTTTTGTGCCCGGCGCCTCCCCTTCACGCCCTGAGGGGGGAAGAGGGGGGATCACTCACCACTCCAGCCGGGCGTAGCAGGTCACCACCCGTTGCAGACCTTCCTCCCCATCCGGAAGGGATGCTGCAGGCCCCAGCCCTTGGACAGGAGAGCACGTCCTGACACTGGGCGTAAGTGGGGGTCTCCCACTGGCCGCCCGCACGGAATGGGCACGATGCAGCGGTTCCCGACTAAGCATAGGAATGGCTCGCATCAGTCGGCCGCGCTGGGGAAATCACAGGATTCTAGATATCCTTTTTTGCCCCAGCCGGCTTCTTGATAGTAGTCTTCATCAGAAGGCTTGAGAAAAATAAAAGTGTGGTAGAAAAAAATTTGGATCCGCAGGTCCCATAAGGGAGACAGGTCGACTCCTTGCACTAGGCATGTTAAAACTGATATGTTGAGCAGAGCAGGGGGATTATATGAGAAAGAGAGGATGGCCCCCTGGGAGGGGCCAGCTTGCTTTCTTTGTTTTGCCTAGTTAACTCCTAATAGGATCTGCATATAACCCCACATATCAATGAAGAGCTGCCTCTGTCAGTGAACGGAGGAGAAATACATTTATCTTGGTCTCATCAGACCACAGGATATGGTTCCAGCAATCCATGTCTTTAGTCTGCTTGTCTTCAGCAAACCTTTTGCAGGCTTTCTTGTGCATCATCTTTAAAAGAGGCTTCCTTCTGGGATGACAGCCACGCAGACCAATTTAATGCAGTGTGCGGCGTATGGTCTGAGCACTGACAGGCTGATCCCCCACCCCTTCAACCTCTGCAGCAATGCTGGCAGCACTCATAGGTCTATTTCCCAAATACAACCTCTGGATATGACGCTGAGCATGTGCACTTAAATTCTTTGGTCGACCATGGCGAGGCCTGTTCTGAGTAGAACCTGTCCTGTTAAACCGCTGTATGGACTTGGCCACCGTGCTGCAGCTCAGTTTTAGGGCCTTGGCAATCTTCCTATAACCTAAGCCATCTTTGTGTAGAGCAATCCTTTTTTTCAGATCTTCAGAGAGTTCTTTGCCATGAGGTGTCATGTTGAACTTCCAGTGACCAGAGTGAAAGCGATAATACCAATTCAACACACCTGCTCCCCATTCACATCTGAGACCTTGCAATACTAGCGAGTCACATGGCACTGGGGATGGAAAATGGCTAATTGGGCCCAATTTGGACATTTTCACTTAGGGTGCACTCACTTTTGTTGCCAGCAGTTTAGACATTAATGGCTGTGTGTTCAATAATTTTGAGGGGACAGCAAATTTACACTGTTAAACAAGCTGTACACTCACTACATTGCAGCAAAGTGTCAATTCTTCAGTGTTGTCACATGAAAAGATATAATAAAATATTTACAAAATTGTGAAGGGTGTACTCACTTTTGTGAGATACTGTATATACAGTTGTGCTCATAAGTTTACATACCCTGGCAGAATTTATGATTTCTTGGCCATTTTTCAGAGAATATGAATGATAACACAGAAACTTTTCTTTCACTCAGTGGTAGTGTTTGGCAGAAGCCATTTATTATCAATCAACTGTGTTTACTCTTTTTAAATCATAATGACAACAGAAACTACCCAAATGACCCTGATCAAAAGTTTACATACCCCAGTTCTTAATACAGTGTATTGCCCCCTTTAACATCAATGACAACTTGAAGTCTTTTGTGGCATTTGTGGATGAGGCTCCTTATCTTCTCAGATGGTAAAGTTGCCCATTCCTCTTGGCAAAAAGCCTCCAGTTCCTGGAAATTCTTGGGCTGTCTTGCATGAACTGCATGTCTGAGATCTCCCCAGAGTGGCTCAATGATATTGAGGTCAGGAGACTGAGATGGCCACTCCAGAACCTTCACTTTATTCTGCTGTAGCCAATGACAGGTCGACTTGGCCTTTTTTTGGATCATTATCATGTTGGAATGTCCAAGTACATCCCATGCGCAACTTCCTGGCTGATGAATGCAAATGTTCCTCCAGTATTTTTTGACATTCATCTTGCCATCAATTTTTACCAAATTTCCTGTGCCTTTGTAGCTCACACATCCCCCAAACATCAGTGATCCACCTCCGTGTTTCACAGGCCTTGTTGACTCCTCTCCATATATATAGCGTTTATGGTTGTGGCCAAAAACTTCAATTTTGGTCACATCACTCCAAATGAGTTTGTGCCAGAAGGTTTGAGGCTTGTCTCTGTGCTTTTGGCATATTGTAAGTGGGATACTTTGTGGCATTTGCATAGTAATGGCTTTCTTCTGGCGACTCAACCATGCAGCCCATCTTTCTTCAAGTGCCTCCTTATTGCGCATCTTTAAACAGCCACACCACATGTTTTCAGAGAGTCCTGTATTTCATCTGAAGTTATTTGAGGGGTTTTCTTTGCATCCCCAAAAATGTTCCTGGCTGTTGTGGCTGAAATCCTAGGTGGTTTACCTGACCGTGGTTTGGTTTCAACAGAACCCCTCATTTTCCACTTCTTGATTAGAGTTTGAACACTGCTGATTGGCACTCTCAATTCCTTGGATATCTTTTTATATCTCTTTCCTGTTTTATACAGTTCAACTACCTTTTCCTGCAGATTCTTTGACAATTCTTTTGCTTCCCCCTTAACTCAGAATCCAGAAACATCAGTGCAGCACTGGATGAAAGATGCAAGGTTCTGTGAGGAGTCCAGAAACTCATTGACCTTTTATACACACACACTAATTACAAGCAAGCAGATCACAGGTGAGGATGGTTACCTTTAATAGCCATTCAAACCCCTTTGTGTCAACTTGTGCGCATGTTATCAGGCCAAAATCACCAGGGTATGTAAACTTTTGATCGGGGTCATTTGGGTAGTTTCTGTTGTCATTATGATTTAAAAAGAGTAAACACAGTTGATTGATAATAAAATGGCTTCAGCCAAACACTAACCATGAGTGAAAGAAATGTTTTGTGCTATCATTCATATTCTCTGAAAATCGTCCAAGAAATCATACATTTTGCCAGGGTATGTAAACTTATGAGCACAACTGTATATATATATATTTTTTTTTTTAACAGATTTTTGTATTACATTTTGTCACCAGAGCAGTGCAGTGCTACCATTGTAACACTGCACTACTCTAGGGAGGTGATTGTGATTTTTTTTTTTTTTTGCACTACGATTGCTTATACAGCCATTAAAGTGGTTGTCAACTCGTGACAACCACTTTAACCTACAGGTAAGCCTATAATAAGGCTTACCTGTAGGTGCCCTTCATATCTCCCAAACCTGCACGGTTCAGGAGATATGCAGTCTAAGATGTGCCGACATAATTTCAGCACATGCGCAGTGAATAAAAGGCCTCCGTGCCGTTTCTTCACTGTGATCATGCCGTGACTGGCGGCTCCCGCGCACGGGAGTGACATTAGTCACAGAGCCGGAGATCGTGGCCCGAGAAGGAAGAGGGGCAGGAAATGGACGCTGCCAGCACAGGGGACAGCGCTGGACGTCACAAGCTTAGTTTGCAGGTAAGTGGCACATAATGGTCTACTATGCGATGAATAGTAGCTCATTATGCATCTACTTTGCAGGGGACTATAGAGGAAGTAAACCCAGTCTGGGTTCACTTCCTCTTTAATGGCTGTATAAACAATTGTTTCTGTACCATGTAATCAATGTGACCAATCACAGCAATAACAGTAGTTCTGAAAGGCTGAATGAATGGCAGACAAGTTTACTACTAGACATGTGATCGCTGTGATTGGTTATAGTGATCACATGGTAACAGCGCTGATTACCGCTGCTTGGATCGGTGACACAGCAGTCACAGGGTCACATTAGTGCGTGCCCCGGGGACGGTCTTGGAGGACATAAGGGTATGGATGGGAAGTGGTTAAAGGTGAACTTAACCTTTAATGCATTCATCAATGCGACTTATTTGAATGCTGTGCTGCTTGAACATGTCTCTATTCTGTCACATTCCTAGTGAATGTGATTCTTTTGCAAAAGTAAAAAAATGTAAAAAAACAAACGGCAGCTACATCACATTAATATATTTTGTATATTCTGTATGTATATTTTTATTTTTTGGATAAAAACTATAAATAATAATGCAGAGGGGAGGCATAATTAATAACTCAATGCATATCACACCAATCAGGTGCCTTTTCAAGAGTGCATAATCTTGTGAATAATTATGAGCTCCAGAAGAAGTGGTGGGTGGTCATTGTAGACTGAAACTGGGGTAAATTTGTGTACTCTCATTTCAAAAATGTTAAATTTAAGTATTAGTTTGTAATATTGCTGGTGCATTTTGATTTGATAGTCTTTTTTATTGATGTTTTAGAAAAATTAAAAAAGAAATCCAAGTAGTAAAAGAAGCTGTAAGCATTAGTAGTACATAAAATAGTATTCTGATGTGCAAAGAGAAAATATGTCAGATATGCCATTTATGCATGTAAAGTTTAACTTTTTCTTTTAACTTTGGTTAAAGTGGGGAAGGGTTAGAACCTATGTCACCTTTTTACTGTTGTCAGTGTTTCCCCCTCACTATTGCCCAATGTGTCATTGTCCTTAGCATAGAAAACAGAGATGCCAAAATGTGTCACAGGAAAAAGAGATTGGGGGGGGGGGGTGTATTTCAATAGGTACACCTGTTCCGGAGACACCTGTCTCAAAAGGGATTATCCACTATCCTTGTATACATTTTCTCCTACTTCCTGATGTGGCTTTTGGGCAGAAATGAATTCTCCCCAATGAAAAACAGACAGCAAAAATGACAGGTGTCTCAGTTATTTCCTTATTTATCCAAAAAAATAAAAGAAAGAGATTTGGCTATACGTTCACATTGACTGCTTTGTGAAGCATCTACAGCAGGGTTTCTCAACCAGGGTTCCGTTCATCCAGAGGTTGCTAGGGGTTACTTGAGCAATGGTCAATTTCTACCTCTCAGATAAATTCCCAATGATACCATTGATCTTTTTATCTCTCTGTAATGGGCAATTCTTCCCAATGACCACAAGTGTAAGGAGCATTCTTCCCATTGACCATCACACT
>BLSH010037988.1:91482-105315 GCA_018402905.1 Glandirana rugosa
CCTGGTTCAGGGCACTGACCTCCCTTATCAATTCTGAACCAGGACTAAAATATAGGAAGAAAACATAACAAAGAAGGAAAAATTTTAATTAAACCTTACAACTAGATGTATGGTCACCTTGTATACATTCAATAGTTTGGTAACATGTAATATGTCAATAAGCATGTCATGTAATATAATAACAAACCTACAACTGGAAACTATAAATGTCAACACGAGTAGTCATCTCAACTCGCTTGTGGACCTTCAAGCCCAAGACGACCAGGCAGGCTTGAAGCCCTGTTTCAGGCCCAGGCCCAGGCCTGCCTTGGGCTTGCTAGCGTGCCTGTTGCTTGGGGTAACTTTAGTTACCCCTGGGCTTGAAAATCCGTGTTTGTGCGATCGTTCGGGTTCCGTCCGGACCCGGACCCGGACTTTGTCCCGAAGTTCGGACGGACCAGCAGAACCCGAACTTCCAGGTGTTCGCTCAACTCTACTGATGAGCACAACTGTAAATATCAAAGGTCAACATCCAAACAATAATATAATGTACTGTACGAATAACTGTATAATGTACAATGGTTTGATAACTTACATATGTTCCACTGGTATGTAGATCAACATTCCAAATTAATTTTAAAAAGGAAGAAACAATACAAAAGAAGGATATAAAATCAGGACCAAGTCTTAACTATTCCCTCCAGTCACGGGACTTGGTCCTGATTTTATATCCTTCTTTTATAGTGTTTCTCCTTTTTAAAATGAATTTGGAATGTTGATCTACACACCAGTGGAACATATTTAAGCTATCAAACCATTGTACATTATACAGTTATTCGTACAGTACATTATATTATTGCTTGGATGTTGACCTTTGATATTTCCTGAGGAAAGAGATATTCTGAAACGACGGGTGGAGTCTCATACCTTTTATTCTCTTGTTTTGGTGTAAAAATAAATAATTGATGTATATTCCATAAGCCAATGTTTTTAATCGTTGATATTGTTTATTTAATACAATTTGATATTTTTTGACTACACATCAAGTTATATATTTGTAGTGCCTTTAAAGTCCAAACCAAGGGGTATATTGCAAAGTCTATTCAACTAGGATGTGGCACAATTTGAGGTAGTATTCACCGTCACACAAATTGCTCTAATATTTAAAATAAGGAACAAAGAGCAGTTAAGCAAATCTTTATACATACTGTTACTAAACATAATAACATACTGACCCAATGCAGACAGACTGTTAAAATTGCTGATAATCCAGGTTTGGGTTTAAAAACTTATGCTGATAAAATGATCTGAATTACCCTAAAATGCCAAGTACAAGTGTCTTGCATCCAACATTCATGGTTTCTCCTATTAAACATTGCAATATTCAGCTGGGTAGCGATAGTTCCTGACTGACTCCATTACTTATGGAGAGAAGGCAGAATATGCAGGGTCTAGTGATTACAATTTTGTTGAATTTGCTACTGGAGTAATAGGGTCAATTCACACTGGCTTGCACTAAAATGTTTGGGAAATGCGTGCACATTTCCACCCATTTGAGTCACATTTTAATGCACACTGGCGTCCGTTGATGTACATTTTGATGTCCATTGACATGCATGCACAGCGTTAAGGTGTGAATAGGACATGTTGGAAATAGTTGTTTTTCAGATGTCCTTTCTGCTGATCTGCGTTTTACAGCTGCACTAAAACAGATCAACACACTGGTGTGAATCGGCCCTGAGATTTCACCGGGTTTTAGAAGCACATCCCAGAGACAGATAATTATATTTTCTTCTGCTACAGGAACACTACAAAGACATCAGTGGTTCTGTGTATATCTGCTTTTCTAAGGGCGAGGCACAACTGCAACATGGATGCTGAAAAGTCACTCTATGCATGCAACAGGTGAAGGAAAAATACAAGTTAAAGTGTTTTTAAAGGATATTTTACTTTACTGCTGTGTAGAACAATATTGCACAGAGCAGTCACTTACCACCTCTTTGGCGGTCTCCCACTAGCACTGTCCTCTGCTTCTTCTTCTAAGTGCCCCTTAGCAAGCTGTGTGTTCAGAGAGCACCTGTGTGGGCGTGCTCCAAAGCCAGGCTGTGTTCCTCCATAGACACACAAAGTTTCAGCAAGCCACACCACTGATCCCTCCTCACAGGAGTTTGATTGACAGCAGCAGGAGCCTATTCTCACGCAGCTGCCTGCGTCTCTATGATACCAGAAAGAGAGGAAAGCTGTGCTGCAGCCTGGATGGTACTGGAGGGGTGAGAGGTGTCAAGAAATGTTTGGGGGGGGGGGGAGGTTGCAGTTAGTGGGGCATTTTCTACCATAATGCAGGGAATGCATTAAAGTGTAACTAAAGCCAAAACAATGGAGAGATTTCCCTTTACTTCCTGTCCCATAGCCTAAACAGGACTCCAAAGTGAGGGAATCCCGGTGTGTCACCAGGGTCAGCAGAACTAGTGTCCCCATTGGATGGTTTCCCCTCCATTACGTTCCTTTATTTTTACTTTTAATGATAACAGTAAACAGGAGAAAACAAGAGGGTCTGTCTCCCTAATGGGGACACAGACAGCAATAAAAACTGCTATTCTAGTCCCTCTCCACCCTATCCAAAACTAAAAAAAAAAGAAAAAGAAAAAAGTTTACCCTTTAGTTACAAAATGTGAAAAATGGTTAGCGTTTAAAACCACTTAAAATTTTGATGGTCTTATCGGTGCAGCCATAAAACTAAAAACAAAGATTAAATGAGTGAGCATACAAATTTTACTTAATTTAGCAGGAAAGACTACTGTGATTTTTAGTTATGTACAGAGTTTAAGAAACAAATAAATAATTACAATATAAGGAATGATAAGATATTAATGTAAAATAAAAGGCACTTGACAAGCATGGTTAGATAAATAGAAGACAGCAAATACAGAATCCAGTACTTACCATCCTCATATACTTTGTTAATGATGACTCTAGAGATAGTTTATGCAAATATGTTCATCCTCAGGGAAAAAAGTGGTAAACCGGAGAGAAAATGCAGCCAGCATTGGCTTATCAGGGGAAACCATAGCGATCAGGACAAGTGTTTTTTAACTTGTACTACTGCATGTTCCCCAGACAGCATTTTCCAGAACAGGTAACAGTCCGACTAAACAGACTGTTAACTATTCCAAGTTCTTTTTCAGGCGCTGCGGTGCTAAAAATAGCACCTGTACAGCGCCTGAATCCCCCCGCCCCCCCCATTCTCCCCAGGGTGAAAACCTGAGTGCTTTCACATTGGGGAAGTGCGTTTGCAGGACGAGAATCGCCCCCTTCATTGTAATCAATGGACGGCGATTCTGAAGTGGCTGTACACCATCTTGGAAGTGCAGAGTGGCAGCGCTTTTAACCCCTTCTTGGGGATTAAAAGCGCCCCTCTACCGCCTGCATAGCGGTAAAAGCACCGCTAACTAGCGTCCCTTTACCGCTACTGCCCCTGCGCTTCTGTACTAAAAGCGCACTCATTGCATGCTCCCAGCACAATGACCGAGCTCTCAGTACATACTATTGATTATGACCTGATCATGTGACCAATGTGACAGCCAATCTCAGTGGTCACATGACTGGCCAATTTTTCCAATGCTTCAGGCATACAAACCAGGTTAAAGGGATGCTAGCGCTGGGCAGGAATGGGTTAATATTTGCGTAAATAAAACAACAACAAAGCTATACCTTGTAAATCAACAGTTAAGACATACTTAGAGAAAATACCTAATGCTCATACCCATCTCATATTTAAAAAAAAAATTACCTCAAATTGAATTAGTACAACTCCAGCTTCTAGGCCTTTAGCGAGCTGCTCCATTGACCCCTGCAGTGTGTCACAGTATTCAGTAGGAAGAATTATTGGGGGAAGAAACTGCGGATCTGCCTCATCTTCTGATTTAATCTCACCAAAAGGTCTCACAACTACAGAAAGAAAAATTAGATAAAAGTTTTGCTTCCATAAAATACAGACTACTGCATCCCATAGGTATATTAGACAAAACCCAGGACGTGTGCATAGGCCCAGTATCAGGAATGGCAGGAAAGTGATGTACAGAAAGTGGGTGGAGCTTTGTATCAGACAGAAGTCCTGAAAAACTGAGAGCTGGTCATTATTGTTTACATTCTTTCTGTAGCCAGCAGCTCTACAACAGAAACGTTTCGTCGTCTTTCATTCAAAAATAAACTAGCAAAATTCATTTGAATATATGAATTTTGAGATTTGAGATAAAAAGGGACTTTTGCATTTACCATAAATTCTATTTATTGGAGTTGTCCGAGGGACACAAGAATTCAGAGGCTGCTGCCAAGAGAAAAAACAGGACACTGAAAAACAAAAAAATTGTGACAGGCACCCCCCCACCCCCCTCACTCCCAACATGCCTTTGTTTTGTCAAAAAAGCATGATCATAAAGAGAACGGGGTGTGGACCTGTTCAATGGACTCCACAAAATGTTTTTTTGCAGTAAGCACAAATATCCAATTTTCTTTCTTGTTACATGGGAGACACAGGTAATCAGAGACTGTTGGGACATCCACAAGCTGTCAAAATGAGAGGTGGACAACAGCAACAAAACACTAACAAATCCACAAAAAAAAAAGAACCTTACACCTGGAGCTGCATCAGAAGAGCCCTGAACATCCACCTGTTGAAACCTAAAGAATGCGATGACCAGGACTTGCAAATCTGGGAAATGGTAGCTAGGTGCCTGACCAAGCTAGGAAAGACTCCAAGGATGACATGATTTAAGGAGATGCCAAAATTCCAAGTTATTTTTGTCAGGTCCTTCGGTGAGTGCACTGCGAGTAGCACCAGAACCTGTGGTGAATAGTGAGCTGGAGGCACCCGGAACAGTGGGACTGTTTCCTGTGCGTCTAGGATCTGACAATGCATTGTAAAGTAAGGGCAATGTAGGTCAGAGTACAAGGCAGACCTTGGATACTGATGAAGCAGCTTTTGGTAGCAGAAGAGGTTTAAGTGACCCGAGGTGGTCAAGCCACTGCAGGCAGGCACCAGAAGATAGATCCACGTGTCACTCGCAGTAGGGAGCAGCATCAACAATGTGCTTTCTCAATGCTACATGGTAGAAAAAAAAGAGTGTGGCGTGACACTACACGCAGCAGAGGAGGTGAATGCTCATCCTTTTAGCGTGAACCCCATCCACAGTATACTGTTGAAAATGGGGAATTTTAGATATCCCTGTGGCCCTAGCTACCGATGTTTAGCCTGCACAACTTATTCACAAAGCAAGTCTTCAAAGACAGGGTCATACCTGAGCTGTGCCACAGCTCTAAGCTCTGCAGCTTGCTTAAGTACATTCAGGTGCCACAATGAATGCAGAACTTTGTGTTGGTCAAATTCCAGGCTAGCCCCGAAATCATCCAGTCAAACAAAGAATGGCCTCCTAAGCTAGTGCTGAGGAAATGAGGACCTGGATAGGGGAATCTTAAATGAAGAAAAAGTAGCTACCAAAAAGAATAAACTTTTTTTCAGCAGAGCAGAAAAACGTTGTTCATCCTCCTGGACACTAGCAAAAAACGAAGGTATGCTGGGAGTAGGAAGGGTTATAGCAAGCTAGCCACAGTTTCTTTGCCAAAAACCTCCTGTAGGTAACAGTAGAACAAAACAATCTCTAAATTACTTTGTCTCTCAATAACAAAAATTAACCTATCTAGTGTGAATTCAATTTTAAAAAAGTAATTGAAATTACTCTTATTTTTCCTTCCCTGACACAACACGCCCCCCCCCCCACCCCCCACACACTTCCTCCTTATAATCAGTTGTCTTACTATCCCGTGGAAAGGTATGAAAGGGAGCAGGACAGGCATTATAGTGAGTGTAAAGTCTCGTCTTCTTTTTTTTTCAAATAACAATAATAATGTTCCACTGCAGTGGCTTTGCACAGAGCAGCCCAGATCTTCTTCTCAGGTCCCTTTTCGGTGCTCCTGGCCCCCCCCCCCCTCCTGCTGAGTACACCTCACAGCAAGCAGCTTGCTATGGGGACACCTGAGCCAAGCCACAGCTCCGTGTGTCCATTCAGACACAGAGCCGCGGCCCGGTCCCACCCCCTCTCTCTCCCCACTGGCTCACTGACTTTGAGTGACAGCAGCGGGAGCCAATGACACCTGCTGTATATCTCAGCCAATCAGGAGGGAGAGTCCCTAGCAGCTGAGTCTCTCAAGCAACATCGCTGGATCGAGATTGGCTCAGGTAAGTATTAGGGGCTGAGGGGGGCTGCTGCACACAGAAGGCTTTTTATCTTAATGCATAGAATGCATTCAGATAAAAAACCTTCTGCCTTTACAACCACTTTAATAAAACAGGGAAGTATTCAAATTAGCATACAAGAGCAGCCTGGGTTTTGGGGCTCCTAACGCACCAGACCAGACAGCTTAAAGTGATTGTAAAGTCTTGTTTTTTTTTTAAAAGGAAATAACAAACATGCCATACTTACCTCCTTCTGTGCAATTGGTTTTGCACAGAGCAGCCTGGATTCTCCTTTTCTCGGGTTCCTCTTCACTGCTCCTGGCCCTTCCCTCCTGTTCAGTGCCCCCACAGCAAGCAGCTTGTAATGGGGGCACCCGAGCCGAGTCACAGCTCCGTGTGTCCAATTCAGACACAGAGCCCCGGCCTGGCCCTGCCCCCTCTCTCTTCTGATTGGCTAACAGACTTTGATTGACAGCCGCAGGCGCCAATGGCGCTGCTGCTGTGTCTCAGCCAATCAGGAGGAAAGTCTCAGATGGTTAAAACACTCATGGACATCACTGGAGAGAGATGAGGCTCAGGTAAGTAATTAGGGGGTGCTGGGGAGGCTGCTTTACACAGAAGGTTTTTTATCTTAATGCATAGAATGCATTAAGATAAGAAAACCTTCTGCCTTTACAACTCTTTTAAAGCCATGTGCCTGGGTTTTACTACAATGGCCATTTTAGAATATATTTAAAGGTACTTTAAGATTATGCGGAGCTGAAATCATCATGTGTCCTCTAATAATCATACAATATAGATTATATATTTTTTATTTAAAACATTTTTGCTACTTTTGATGTACTACACTGCACTAAAAAAAGTATTTTGAAAATAATAAAAGCAGCTCACCTTGAAAATATTTACTACAAGACTATTACAATAGTGTAATGAAATGCAGCATAAAATATTGGAAACATTACAACTCTTTTAAAGCCATGTGCCTGGGTTTTATTACAATGGCCATTTTAGAACATATTTAAAGGTACTTTAAGATTATGCGGAGCTGAAATCATCATGTGTCCTCTAATAATCATACAATATAGATTATATATTTTTTATTTAAAACATTTTTGCTACTTTTGATGTACTACACTGCACTAAAAAAAGTATTTTGAAAATAATAAAAGCAGCTCACCTTGAAAATATTTACTACAAGACTATTACAATAGTGTAATGAAGTGCAGCATAAAATATTGGAAACATTACAATTGACATTAAAAGATAAGTTCACCTTCTGAATATGTTATACCTACCGTATATTTAGGGTGTAATATGTAACAATTTCAGCAAACAACCCCCACCCCACTTAATCCCCCCATCCCTGCAACAGCGGGCGGGAGTTCCTCTCCCCTACAGCCACTGTCATATTTTATACCTGATGTGGCTATGTGGGGCTAGGCCCGCACAACCACATCATTCATTCACAGAGATCTGTGAACGGGTAAACTGCAAGTCCTGTCTGCCACTGGGGCAGAGGACTTGTAGTTCTCAATAGACTGCAAGGGAGCCCTCGTAGTCCACTGACACTTCATCAAGGTTTTAAACAAAAAGCTCACATAGTGGTAAGAATGCGGGAGGAAACTTCTGCATGAAATTGAACCCACAATCCACTGATCACGGGTGCAATACTTTGCAGGCTCCCGTAGATTAAAAATAAATGCACATTTTTTAGCTAGCCTTTAATGTAATGTTCCAAAAGTACCAGAGAACATACCTTTTCGTCGAATTAACAGGGCAAGCTCTCTTGTGTGGGATTCTCGGCTGGCTTTAATAAACATAACCACCTGATCGTGTGTATGCTCTGAGATGTCACGACCATTAATCAGAACAATCTGATCTCCTTCTAAAAGCTTGGGAGTGCACTTGTCTGCCTGATAAAATAACATGAAAAACATAGTTCTATATTGTAAGTATGCCAAAAAATAATACTATGTAACCCTTAACAATTAATATGAAACCAGCTTTCAGCAGTGGTGGTTAATCAGTATGATGTAATCATTACTATAGGTTACTGCACATCAATGCTTTTGCCACAATGTTAATAATGCCCAACTGAACCTAATGCAGTCGGGCTGCATATAGAGTAATAATTATGCCCGGTTTTAAAAAACTCCATATTGACAGCACTAGGGGAGTTGGACTGCTATTTTTACACACCAGCAGCAGTCCTACACTCGAATATGACCCCCCCCACACACACTCGAACACTGCTCTAGTTAACAGCTCTATACATGGAGTGAGAGGAAGGTTGAAGTATTCACTGGAATGTGTCAGATCATAGGACTCCCAATATATACTGTTTTTTAGTAAACATTTTTGTAAATTAAGAGGGTTCAACAGTTTTAGCAAAAATTATACTTGTTACATTGGGCAATCAC
This sequence comes from Glandirana rugosa, assembly GCA_018402905.1. Taxonomy (NCBI): domain Eukaryota; kingdom Metazoa; phylum Chordata; class Amphibia; order Anura; family Ranidae; genus Glandirana; species Glandirana rugosa. The sequence goes on from BLSH010037988.1 coordinate 100,114, forward strand.
AATAGTTCATTACTTTCTCTATTCTACTTTACTGCTATATTTACATTATCAAAAAAGAAAATGTAATTCACTGAAAGAGGACAAATATGTTTTTAATTTCAAATATAACATAATTATACATCAAAATGTATTTTATTTATAGTCATCTCTGCATCGTGTAAATATGGAAAAAATACTCCAGCATTTTGGAAGCGGTTTAGACTTTAACAAAGATATGCATAATGCAATGGTGTGCAATAAACATAGCAAACTGATTTCAAATGTCATCAGTTCAGATAATTCAGAACAATGATTGTTCCCCACTACAAAGACTAATAAAAGGTTAAAATCAATTTTACGCTGTACTGCTGAAAAAAACATGCTTTGCAGTGCACACAGTATTATAATCCAACTAGCAATTCTACAAATTCCAGCACTGCAAACTGATATTCACTGAGTTTAAAGGATAAGTTCATGTTTTAGAAAAAAATAATAAATGCACATTTTTTGCAGGTAAAAAAAATGTGCATTTATTTATTTATCTTTTTTGGAGCCTATAAAGCATTGCACCAGTGATCCAATCACTGGTGACATACAGGCTTCCTATAGATCTGAACTACCATTGAGAACTACAAGCAGACAACTGCAAAGGATGTCAGGGCTTGTAGTTCATTCACATTCACGCTGATCACGCTGATTTCAAAAAATGACAGCTAGTACGGGGAGCTTCCCCCTGTACTGCTGTCACGAGAGGGTTAACCTGGCAGCAGCTGCAGCATTGGGAACCTGTTACATGTTCTAGAAACGGGTGGAGCATGTAACGTTTCCAAAGGTGAACTTATCCTTTAACAATATCTTGAAATGGACAGTGGAAAGCAATATAACTCACAAATCGAGATGAGATTTAGGTGAACAGCTACAATGAGTGTGAAGCAATTCCTGCATGTTCGAGATTCCTGGTAAATTTATGTACAGGTTCAGCCAGGAGATTTTTTTAAAAACGTAACATAATGCACTACATGACCTTTCAATTATGGTCAGCAGACTTGGAGAGGCCATTAAGGGGGCTTTTGGATAAGCCAGCCCCCTCCCTATAAAAGGGGGCACATAACAGCCACAGTGTTAGTATACTGAAAGCTGCATTCGGGAGAGAGGATAGGTAAAGCTGGAAAAATGCATGGGAAAGGATTAGGATCAGTTAGGATATGTTACGATAACTTAAAGAATAAGTTCACCTTTGGAACATGATACATCTTCTACCCATTTTTAGCGTTGAACATGTATCATGCTCCAGCATGTGCAACCCCCTCCCTGTGACAGTGCACAGTGGATCCTCTCCTGCACCCAGTGCCACAATTCGAAAACAGCATGGCAGTGAGGAGCTCTGCCTACACAGCCGCGTCATTCATTCACAGTTTCCTATGAATGAATTATCAGGCATTACGACAGTCGACTTGCAGTTCTCAATGAACTACGAGGGCACTGGTGAGCGATTTTGCAGTCCATCGATCCTCCTGCTCTCAAGTAACTACCTGCCCATACGAGGTATGAGTAGACAGCTATGCTGCAAGTCTGCAGGCTCCTTAGAAAAAAAATAATAAATGCACATTTTTGTTTACCTGCAAAAAATGTATTTTTTTAAGCAAGTACTTTTGATTGCGGTCCTGTCTTTTTTTTTTTTTTTAATTAGCTACAAGGCTTTCATTTAAAATTTGCTTCTTCTTTCAGGGGGTGGTGTTCTGGGGTTTTTATATATTTTGGGAGTATTTTGGTTTTATCTTAAAGGATTTTTATTGTAGATTAAACAGTTGTTTTGCTGCAAGGCTTCCCATAAAAAAAATGGTCAGTTGTTTCAGGGAGTATTATTTGGGGGTTTTCATTTATTATGGGGGTATTATTTTTTCTGAGTACATTTTGAATAATTCATGATGAAATTCCTCCTGCTGGCCAATATTACGCAGTCTCTCACTGCTCAATGAGAGGTTGTTAGAAACTCTCAGCAAACTAATTTCAATCTGCCTTTCAAAGCGAGTCTATTTCCACTTGATGAAAAAGCATGTGTCACTGCTAAAACTACCTGAAAAAAAAAATACTTTTTCTTAGAAACTGAAATGAATCAGATTTGGCTCCTGCTGCTCAATGTAAGCTAAGCAAATTGTAAAAAAAAAAAAAAATTCCACAAGCAGATTTGCGCTGAAAATGTAAGTTGTCACTGAGACCATCCGTGAAAATCGTACTGTTCTGTAAAACAATGTACATTTTCCAAGAATGTTATTAAAAATATTTAGGTATTTTAAATGCTGCCTTTTAAAAAAACCTCTTCCTGATGTACTGTATTTAAACCTTATTTTGCATTGGCGCATGTCCCCCATGACATTGTCCCAGTTTTGTGTTCCTTTTTTGGCAATGGTCTGTTTATTAATCCTAACAATGGCCAGAATTTGCTAACAGGATTAGTTTAACCCTCAGTGAAATTAAGGCAGATTGACAAATCCCTACCCACAAATGTTGGTTACAACATCCCTGCACTCCAGGCATACGTACCTAAACATGCATGACTTGGTACAGTGTCCAGGCACAGCATATTTCAGCCTGCCATAGGCTTTGGAGAGCTACAGGTAGTGGGGCTGGATGTGCAATTGCACCTCCCTAAAGCACAAAAACACTGGAATTGGACACACAGGCACCAAACACCCACTGTGCATGTAGCTTAAAAGCAACCGAATTAGCAGTTTAAGAAGCATGGGAAGTCACTATAAAGAATAATTTTATTAGCTTTTATCTGCATTAGATTGACTGGATCCATCATAGGAATAGTAGTAATTTAATTTGACATAGAAGAAAACCATTACTCCTGCGCTTGAGAAGTTTCTGTGCGGCTGATTAAAACTGTCTCAGCAGCTCTGAAGAAGAGGGGCCATCCCTCGAAATGCGTCAACTTTTTTGGACTCATTCCACGATTGGCACTTGATCATGCTAGGTGAAACATCTGGTGGAATATATGCTGCTTGAGTTATTTTATTTGTTTGTAAGTATACTTTGTAGTATGCATTTTTATAAATATTAAATTTTTGCAAAGATAATGCACTAGGATGGTGCGCCCTCTGTTTCTTTTCTAGTTGTAATTTAAACCTGATTAAAACACCTTGTAATACTGTATATCAAGTTATTTTAAGTTCCATTTGTAATAAATCAATAGTCGGTGCATTAATGCATGTTAACTTATGTTGCATTAAGACAGCATATTCCTTTAAAAAATAAAAAAATAAATGTACCTGGTCTACTTTTGTCAAGTTTTGTCAAGGCAGCGCAGCACAACCTATTCACATCTGTGCATTGTGATATGCTATAGCCCACGTTTTTTTGGTTTACTGTGTATGTGTGTTGGAATACCTTTTGAAATTAATGGCAGAGCACTGTAACGCACGTATACCCATCATGTTGTGTTCATAGTAATGGTGGAAATACATGCATTACATCAAAAAATACTGTAAATGCAATATTAAAATATATGTCTTCAAATGAAGGTTTACATAGTCCCTATAAAGAAGTATACACTTACTGGTGATCCTGGGGTAATTCTGGAAACCACAAGCTGCATTTTCTGGTCAATACCACCCTGGAAAATGTTAAAACATTTGAAATAAAGAGGCGGGTAAAAAAAAATCAACAGTAAAGATTACTCTCTCTTAATCTCCATACTGCTTTGTCATTTTTCTTAGAACATTAAAGGGATTTTGTTTTGTTATACTCACCATGAAATCCATTTCTGTAAGAGTTAATTGGGGGACACCAAACCTTACTTCCTGTTTTTTTTTTTCTTACAGCCGATCCCCTAGATCAGGGGTTCTCAACTCCTGTCCTCAGGACCCACTAACAGGCCAGATTTTAAGTATTACCTTGGGGAGATGCAGACTAGAATACTGCAATCACTGAGCAGCAAATTATGTCACCTGTGATGTATTTCAGTTATCCTGCAAACCTGGCCTGTTAATGGGTCCTGAGGACCGGAGTTGAGAACCACTGCCCTAGATCTTATTGCCCTGTCCATGGCAGCTCTCCTACCAGAAGGTTCTCCACTGCTTGGCTCTGTAAAGCCGGGTACTCACTACAGTTTTTTCGTGCAAGCAGGTTGCACAAAAAAAAACCTGCCAGCTCCAATTGGAGCCGCTGTACTAACCATGCAAGATTAGTTCAGCGATCTCCCCCACTCAGCTTTTGTGTTTTTTTTTTAACCAGCAAAAGCTCATGGGCTTAAGTCTCATCTCCACTGTTGAATTATTACTGTCTGCTCTCTGCCGCTGTAAGAAAATATGAATCTCACACCCTATAGATGGCATTAGCAACATATGGTTGACATCTATTTTAACAAATATTTGTTGTCATTGTCTTTTTCTAAATAATAATTTTGTAATAAATTATTTTTTATTTAAACTGTGGTACTGCCTATAAAATCCCGCCATTGATAGGTGTTCATACCCCAAATAGTTGTTTTGAGTAATACATCAGGTGGACACTGATTGGGGGTAATTAAGGAGGATGGGGTTCTCCAGCCCAAAAGGTCTGGTCAGGACCTCTCAGCATACAAAAAAATACATATTTGGGGGGAACACCCTACCAAACGCATGGTGCTTCTTGTAAGACCAATAGACAAAAAACGCATATTACAGCGCACACATGATACATACTCCTACCAGGCTGTTTAAAAGCATCTAAACGTATATAGCAAAAAATGCAAAAATACGGGGGTTTGGTCACACTAAATGGCCATGAAGTGCTTAAGCCCACTGACTGCTGCAAAGTACCCCGTGGGCTTAAGCACTTCATGGCCATTTAGTGTGACCAAACCCCCATATTTTTGCATTTTTTGCTATATACGTTTAGATGCTTTTAAACAGCCTGGTAGGAGTATGTATCATGTGTGCGCTGTAATATGTGTTTTTTGTCTATTGGTCTTACAAGCAGCACCATGCGTTTGGTAGGGTGTTCCCCCCAAATATGTATTTTTTTGTATGCTTGGGTCCTGACCAGACCTTTTGGGCTGGAGAACCCCATCCTCCTTAATTACCCCCAATCAGTGTCCCCCTGATCCATGGGATGTGTCCTCTGGTCTCCCATAAAGAGAGGCGTTGGCTTCCATGGTTTGAGATATGAGCATTCACTCTAAGGTTAGTGTAGGAACCCACTGGTAAAACGGGGTACTTTGCAGCAGTCAGTGGGCTT
>BLSH010037988.1:118719-147420 GCA_018402905.1 Glandirana rugosa
AACCGACAGTGTGTCGATATTATAGAAAATAGCAAGTCACAGGACTATTACCTCACGAGGATGTAGTTTGAGTGTGGTCCATAGTTTCCTTGTCTTATCGTTTAGGGTAACACATCATAAATGTCAGTTTCCTTATGAAAATTTCTTTATAGTGAGTGTATCTCTCTACTTTCCGACCATGTTTACGATTTTTGGTCGTGGTACTACTACAACGTATAGTCCACCCTGGACGAAACAAACGTAAATGAAAAGAGGATGCAAGTGACTGTCTGCGTCGAGAAGTACTGAAACACCCCAAAATACAAGCAGGATGGTCCTCAATTGATCCGTCCCTTTTCTTTAGTCGACCGGGGGGCCAGCTGATTTCTTTTCCCTGCCTAGTTAACTCCTGGTAGGACGAACATAAAACCCCACAAAGTCATGAAGAGCTGCGTCTGTCAGTGAACGTAGGAGAAAAGTAAATGCAAACAAAGCAGGTCCCACCTGATATGCAACATCATCATGGTGCTGGTTTTTAGCATTTGTACCAGCCTTTCATCTCTCTATGTGAGTGATATTTCTTTAAAAGTATTCCTTTGACTGTAAATACTACACAATGGGATTTGCTATTCTGTTCCTTTGATACCTGGTGTGAGTTTGATGTAGGAGCACTCCATTATCAGGACACTGAACGATAAAAGATATTATAGCTGTGTGACAGCCAAGCACAGTTGACCTCTTTGTTCTGAGATTAAAAGTATCCGGTAAGGAGCTTTTGAGCACTGGTGGGACAACTGTACACCTTGGTTTGGTGTGTTTAATGTTGGCACCATTTTCTTCTCACAAGATTATCTCATGAAATTGGACTACAAGAACCACATTATGAGTGGGACTTTCTTATTGTTACATTTCCTTTTTAATTGCGACTTTCTTAATTTATTCATTTTTTGGCATTTGCAATGATGTATCTAAAGAAATAACAGGCCTAGTGTTATTTGTAGTTAAATAATTGTTATGCTGAATTACTGGTCCTAAAGTAAAAGTACATTTGTTAACTCAATGTTCACGTGTAGCCAGCAATAATTGATATCTGTTTTTCTAAGAGTGCATAGAGTACACTAGGAACTGCAGTTTTTTGTTTTCTTTTTTATCAGGTAGGGGGCAAAAAGGCATTAAAATCTTTTCTAGACCTGTAGAAGATAAACCTTTTCTTTGAGCTTTGAGGCTACCCCAGTACACACCTTATCACAATAGTACTGACTGGAATCATCTGTTGAATTTCCTTTCTTGACAACATCATAGGTTTCTAGAAACTTCTTATCCACTCCTTCTAGTGGATGAGATGATGAAGAATGATTTGACAGTTCACTGGGAGAGCTAGGACATAAACTTTGCTGGTGCAGACTGTTTTCCTTCGAACTGTGTTCTAGTATGGTCCTTAAATACATATAAAGAACATTTCAAAATCAAAAATGTAAAACAAAAAAGATTCTCTTGCAAACACTTTCTAGCATGGCTACTCAAAAATAAAAACAAACTTAAAAATTAAATTTAAAATAAAAATGTCCTTATTTAGAGAATAAGGAGACTACAGTGGAGATCTTCCTATTTCGAAAATGCTAGCTGCACTTCTTGAAGAAAGTATGCAGATCAAGAGTGCTCGCAGCTCAGTATACGATTGAAGAAAGTACGCATATCAAGCTTTATGAATTCATGGTTATGTTGTGTTCCAGGCTAGTGATCAAAATGCAATATCTGCAAGCTCCTGCGCTGGCACAATCTTCTACCCAGCTTTAGTCATCTTGACTGGCCAGCCTGGAATTGTACACTTAGCTGCACATGTCCACAGCTTAGTGCACAATTAAAGTGTTAGTAAACCCTAAAAGCTGTTTTTACCTACAGGTAAGCCTATAATAAGGCTTACCTGTAGGTAAAAAGAATATCCCCTAAACCTGCATGGTTTAGGAGATATTCGCCCTGCATGCAGCCGCTGACATTAGCGGCGCATGCGCTCTGACGATCCGGCCGAGGCGGCCAGCAACTCAGAGCTGGCTGCCGGAGCGAAGAGCTCCCGCGCGCATGCGCGGGAGTGACGTCACGCGGCTCCGGCCACTCACAGCGCCGGAGCCGCGTACCCGGAAGACAGAAGAGGACAAATATGTCAGCGTCCTTAGCGCTGACCGACTCGGGCATCGGGGGCCTCGTTCTAAGGTAAGTATTTCATAATATGTTAGTATGCGATGCATACTAACATATTATGCTATTGTCTTGCAGGATTTTTTTTTATTTTTTTTTTTGTCAGCGGGTTTACTACCGCTCTTAAGGAAAGTACATAGATGAGTGGTTCAAATCCATCACTACATTTTTAATTTATGTGCTTGTTCCAGGTTCATAACTTGCATCAAACTGCAACAGTGATGCAACATTTGCAAACTCCCTTGCTGGCATGTCATCTTCTACCCAATTTCTTTCGGATTTAGGCATCTTTGGTCACCTTGACTGGCCAGCCTGGAAATGTACACTGAGTTGCACAGGCCTGAAAATCAATGAATCCTGGGATGTTTAGGCAACTAGCATTTTCAGGAGGTGGTCACCATTGGCAACCTCCCTATTTCTTCTCAGTATGGGTTTCCTTAACCCATTAGCACAATATTATAGCTTTGAAATAGGACATTGGTAATGGGAGGACACTTACTTTGGAGAGTCTTGATCAGATGACCTAAATGAGAAACAAAAATTGGGTTTAAAGATTTAATTTAATAAGAGTTTCAGTTGATAAACATATTTTAAGAGTGTGTTAAATACATTTATTGTGCTGTAATTTATGAATATTTATTACCAATCTACAATACTATTCTTGAGTTTGTGTAACACAAACCCATCTGCAGATAAAATTCATCCATCATAAGAACTCTGTTCTATGCCCTACATATACAGTATTTTAAAGCTGCAAACATATTTTATATGAACTGTTCAACAATCTACTACTCTTGCAGTCATGTTAATAGTGCTCACTAATCTGATCACTAAAAAGGTGAGTAAATCACTTAATTTAAAACATACCCTCCTGAAAATTTACCTGCAATGAATGATTGGTGAATGTTACATTCACAGCTTTATAAAAACGGTTCTTTAACCCATACATAAAACAAATGGATAAGAGAACGTTATAAATATTTGCCTGTCGGTCCAATTACATGTATGAGGTTTATCTTATTTTGAAAGCAAATTAAGTCCTTGTGTTACAAATGACCTCATTCATTTCTTTCAAAGTATTAAAGTATTTTCTGACTGAATTTTTTTTTCATCTCTATGGAATTGATTGCTCAATGCCTCTACAAGCTGATTTGTTGCGTAACAGAACATTATGTACACTATGACCTGTGCAGGCACACAGTGAATAACAATCAACATGTGTGTTGATGCCCAGGAATAATAGCCCTGGGAAGACTTGTGTCCCAGGTGATTCATTTTTCAGAATGTTCAGGACTCACTGAACTTACAGAGACACCAATCAGAAGTCCATCGGAGTGTTACAAGCAAAAAAAAAAAAAAAAAGTGAACTACTACTGTATGGCTATCACATTAAGCATTTCATGCACCCTTGACAGGTTCCAGAAATCTGCCATCAGGTTACTGTGGCTTTTCCAAAAGAAATGGTAATAAAAAATAATTGTAGAAATCTATATAATCTTATCCATGGTAGGGATCTTAAAGTGATTGTAAAGACTCGTTTTTTTTTATTTTTTAAATAACAAACATGTTATACATGTTGGTTTTGCTCAGAGCAGCCCGGATCCTCCTCTTCTCGGGTCCCTCTTCGGCTCTCCTGGCCCCTCCTCCTACAGGGGACACCCGAGCCGAGTCAGAGCTCTGTGTATCCATTGAGATATGGACCCCCCCAAACCATGTATTTTCTGAAAGCACATGACTAGTATAATAGGTGCTACTGATTTTTTAGGTCCCACAGAGTTATGCAATGCAAATGTTTATCAAATCACTATTTTAACTATTAAAAAAAACCACTAAAATCCTTATGGCACACAAACATAACATAACTTACAAAATTCCTGCTAAATTCCTATTAAGGCCTCATTCACATGGGGTGTACTAAAGTGTATGCCCATGGTGGGCTGTGTTTACCCATACGGGGATGCGCAGGTGTTCTGTGCATCCCTGTGCAGGCAGTCTCATTCATGTCAATTGGGATGCAGCAGATGTAAGGACAGATCTGACATCTGTGTGTGGGTGTAGGTGCATGGCCCCAAACGCAGACAGTGTGAGTTTAGGGACATGCACCCACATGGATTTTAGGTTGGGAGCAGTGGCTGTGTCCATGCAGCCACTGCATCCCTACTGACATGAATGGGACTACCTGTGCATCCCTGTGCAGCTAAACATGGCCTCACTGTAGTATTCCCTGCGGGAACGAGGCCTTAGGACTTGTTTAGACTTGCAATTGGGGGAGGTGGAAAAATGTGCTCTTAAGCTGCGTTTTTGCCACCCGCCAACTCTCCTTAAGGTGCAATAGACAGCAGATGGGGGTATTTACATGCTGTGCCTGCAATGCTTCGCTTTGTGCCTGCTAAAAAGTTGGCCACACTTGTAGCAATGCCACCCGCCAAATGCTACACATTCATGTCAATGGGGATGCGCTGCAAATGCCGCATAACAGTGTGAAATACATGTGGTTGCGATGCATTTGTCGGCAAAAAATGGGGTAAAAACAAGTGGTGAGGAAGGAGCACATCACTTCCACAATGCCTGTCAGTAGCCTTTGGAGCATGATCTGAATATGGATCAGGGGTAAGAGGAAAGGGAGATGTAGACGCATATCTAAATCTACCCTTAGGCCCCTTCCACACGGGGCGGACTCTGCCAGAAATCTGCCTGCTCACCGGGGAATGTGTCCACTGATCACTGCTGAGTAAGCAGATAGCTGATCTGTGTCCACTCCACTTATGCAGAGCAGACAGCACACTCTCCTGTATGGGCGGTAGGATGTAAACAGACCGCCTGTCCGTTTACACCTGACTGCCATACAGTCCGCTAGATGGATGGGGTACAAATCTCCATCCGTCTGTTTTAAAGTCTGTTTAGATCCAACGTTCCATAAAGGATAATGTAGGTTCCGATGGGGTCCATCTAAAAAACTGACAGGTGGACCTGATCGGTCCGCTCATGTGAAAGGGCCCTTACTATGTTTTTTTATTATTTTTGCATTGCATTAATTTTTTTTAAATAATTTTTTAATTTACTTTTTTTAACAGGAACAATTCTAATTTTAATATTTTTAGATATTTTTTTGAGGGGGGCTTCAGAGAGACATCAGGGGTCTAAACAGACATCTGCCTTGTAGATGAATGAATAGGGGTCTGTATAGAGACTCGTATTGATTTACAAACTGAAGTAACCACATTGGTTACTATATTGCAGTAATGAAGGAACAGACACAATTGGTACCGAACGCTGTGTTCATTTAGGAAAGAAAGGGGCTGAAAAACACAGCTTTAACAGCCCTGGCCCCGCCTCTCACAGACTGATCTCCCAGGCGGCAGTTGCAGCCGGCGGGAGGGGGTGGAGGAAAAGCCGGCCAGCAGAGCTACATGGGGGTGCCACCGGGGATCGGTAAGGAGGGGGGGACACTGGAGGGAGATGTGTCAAAACAGGGGTATTTGGAGAATTTTTTTCAAATTTTGTGCGCTGTGGCTGGATGTAATTGCTGTTGGGAGAGGCAGCGGGGCAAGCCACAGGGGAGATTGGTGCTGGGGGGGGGGGGGGGCACGTGTCCAGTGCTGGGGCTGAAAAATGGTGCTTGTGGGGATCAGTGACAAAGGAAGGGGTCAGTAAGGGGGGGAATGTGGGGGGGAGGGCTTCACATTTTAGGTTAATAGCTTTGATGAGAGGCTTGGTAGCCGCTAATCAGAGCTATTGTTTTGTTCAGAAAGTGTCTGCTGAACAGTTGTGCTATAAGTTCATGGTCACTGGAGTGACCATGAGCTTAGCGCAGAAGGCGAAATGTCAGGTCCGTATGGCATATGGACCTGGACAGCTGCAAGCAGTGCTGTAAGCCCGTGTGCAGTACGAACCTGGCAGAGAAAGGGTTAAAGATTCAAGGGTAATGAATAAAAAAAAATCAAAAGGCCCTTTTCCATTACAGACACATGCATGGAGGTTTTTCTGTCTGAGGACAGAGCATGTTGTGAAAAATCAAAACAAAATGTCAAAACTAAATAACAGTAGGAAGATGGTAGAACGTTCAAATAGGGGAGCAAAAAGTGTGAGCAGATGAGATCTAATAAAACCCATTTCATGAAATGTCTTCTTGCTGGACAGGCCGCCTCCTGCAGCTCTGTGGTAATTTACAAGTATACATGCTGTCAAAGGGCTATTGCATTTGCTTCCCACCCATTGAAAGGTCTTTGGTAGATTTAATATAAAATACATGCAGAAAACAGTAACAGTATGCTTTCTAAAACAGTCAAAAATAATTTACAGATGAAGCAAAGGCTTGCAGCTAACATAATAAAACATGCCAGGATAACAAATGAAAAGCAAGATTTTGCAAGTAGAGATTTAGAAGACTCATGTCACAGCTATCTAGCAATCCTTAAAGTGACACATTGCCATAAAGAAAACTACAGGGGCTGCAATTGCTGGCTCCCTGGGGCAAATGCTAGTCTTAAATCACAGACCCAGAACAGACATGCTGTAGGTGTGGGTCAGAACTTCTTATGTTTATACTTGTCTTGAGTTAGTCATGCATTTGAGCCAAAGCTTCAACGCAACAGCCAGAGAACTAGCATTCTTGAAAGGATAGTTCAGCAATGAGAGCTTCCATGATTCTCACAGGAAAGAGACCATTTTAACCCTCATACACAATGCCACATTCATTGGATATGTTAATAAACATTTAGTTGTACAACTAGATCTGTTACAATGCTGTTTCTGACAGCTGCGCTCATGAGATAGAGTGATCTGCAATGAATCACCATATTTCTCAGTCATGTGATCATTTGTCATGGTTTACAAACACACCGGTAATGCCAGTTGCACTGTCATTGTGTCTCATGGAGAGATGGATAGAAAATATTATGTTAAAGGCTTACAAAAAAGATTATTATAAACTGTTAAAGTGAAAAATATATTGTTTTCCCATTTCTGCTCATTCATCAGCTTAAAATAAAAAATAATAGCAAGGAATGCATTATATATTTTTGAGGTAGGGAAAATAGAGTCATGGTAGCTGACACATATGGATGCTGCTACATTTGGCCTGAGCATCTAGGCATCGATTTCAACCAAGCGATGTGAAAACTGTGTAAATATCTACTTCATCTTCAGAAGTCATAGCTGACAAATAAAACAGTAAAAAATGGCACTAAAGCGACCCCTGTGATCTTATCTACACATAGAGGACATTGGGTTCAATTCACTAAAGTTTTAACCGCATGTGATAACACAGTCACGTGACTCATTTGCATAAATTACTGCATGCGGTAAATTAAGTCCAATTCATTAAAAAAAAGACAAAAAAACAGCTGAATGTAAAAAAAAAAAAAAAACAGCATGGGGTCCCCTAGTCCATACCAGGCCCTTCAGATTTGGTATGGATTTTAAGGGAAACCCCACAAAATTACAAAAAAAAAAGGTGTGGGGGTTCCCCCCAAAATGCATACCAGACCCTTATCCGAGTATGCAGCCTGGCAGGTCAGGAAAGGGGGGGCGGGGGGGTGAGCAAGCGCCCCCCCCCCCCCCCCCCCATACCACGCCCCATGCTCTCAACATGGGAGGGTGGGTGCTTTGGGGCGGGGGATTCTGCCCGCCCCACCCAAAGCACCTTGTCCCCATGTTGATGGGGAAAAAGGCCTCATTCCCACAACCCTGGCCGGTGGTTGTAGGAGTCTGCGGGCGGGGAGCTTATCGGTACAAGGGGGGTTAACAAGGGGCCCCCCATATAAATGAGTATGTACCCCTACCCATTCACCAAAAAAGTGTCAAAAAGTAATAAAACACAGAGACAGTTTTTGACAATACCTTTATTAAAATATAAAAATAGTGTCCCCCGATGTAAATCCATTGTCAATCACGCCGCCTGATACACTGCTGTCCCGAACAAAAAAAGGGATCTGCTCCTGACCAATGCTCCCATAGTCTGCCTGCACTGCCGTGTGACAGTTCTTTTATAGGGAAGGGGCAGGGCCATCCGGCAACATTCTCTGGTGGTCCTGCCTCCTTGTGACATCACTGATCCAGCATGCACCGGTTGGTGACGTCACACGACGGAGCAGGCATACCGCGGAAGCGTTCGTCAGGAGTGGACTTTTTTTTCGGGATAGCTATGCATCTGGCATGTGATTGACGATGGATTTACATTGGGGGACACTGTTTTTTTTTATTTATTGTCAAAAACTGTCTCTGTGTTTTTTTTTTTTTTTTACTTTTTGACACCTGTTTGATGACTACTATTCTTTGGTACTAAGTATCCCATACTCATTTTACATGGGGGGCGGGATCTTGAGGCCCCCTTGTTAAAGGGGGCTTCCAGATTCCGATAAGCCCCCTACCCACAGACCCCCACAACCACTGGCCACGGTTGTGTGGCTGAGGCCCTTGTCTCCATCAACATGGAGACAAGGTGTTTTGGTGTGGGGTTGAGGGCATGTGGCCTGGTACGGTTCAGGAAAGGGCCCCCCCCTTTAGTGACCTGTGGGGCTGCATGCCTGCTGACAGTTGATGAATCATCTGTTGTTAAGAACACGGCCGCAGGCTTCACAGTGGCTCCTTAGCAACCAGCTCAATGCAGTAAATTACCGCATAAAATATTGTGGTAATTACCACTAAATCAAACAAATACCGCATTCAGCATTTAACGCAAAATTCTTAATGAATTGAACACTGGCACAATTGTTACCACATGCAGTATTTTACCACATTTTATTAGCCGTTATTTAACTCTTAGGCTACTTTCACACTGAGGAGTTGGAAAAAAGCCTGTAAAATGCCATGATTTTAGTGTGTGTTTTTGCCGCGCTTTGGAAGTGCTAGCGCTATAAATAGCTCCCCTCTAATGGCGTTTTTTAAGCGCTTTTCAAGTGTTTATGTTTCAATCATATGACCTTTCCCCAGCCTCAGTACACATTTCATGCGCTTTTCAAGTGCTTAACCATTATTTTCAATGGACATGGGCGTTTTTGAAGAACTATTTTGAGTGCACAAAACAAGCTAAAAAGATGCTGATTGCAGGACTTTTAGCAACGCCTAGCATGCGCAACGCCACAAGTGTCAAAGCATCCATTGAGATGCATGAGGAGCGTTTTTGGTGCGCTTTTTATTTGCTGATTTTAGAGCAAAAACGCCTGAAAAACGCCTTGGTGTGAAAGGGGTCTTAGCGAATTGACCCCATTATCCAAAAACACTAGCCACTAGAGGTGCTGGACACATAAGAATGTTCATGTCACATAGCAGTCCATCTGTTTTATAAAAATTATAAATAAGTAGTTCCATATCATTGGGTCAAATATTCATCCACAAAACACCACAGCAGCAGCTCATCTTCAGGTACTTTGGGAAAATCCAGCTAGCAGCGGAATATAAGACACGGAGAGTGCAGGAAGGGTGTCTTGAGAATGAAAACCAAAGATCCAAGAGCCTAAGCTAACACAGCAGAGTCTCACAGAGACTTGAGAAAGGAGCTAAGTGTTTTGAAACGTGTTGCCATGGCCCTTGACCACCCCTCAGTCCTAGGATTGACTGCTGTTATCCACTCTACTGTGAGACTCTGTTGTGTCAACTCAGGATCCTGGAGTGCATGCTGGCTTTGCACTTTGGTCTGCCTTCCCAGAACAGATGTTTTGAGGCGGCACTGCACACACATTTCCTAGTTTATATGTGGATATTTGCTACTTTTTATCATAAAAAAGTTTACTGCATTTACACCCTTCCTGCTCTCTCTGTGTCTTACAAATGTCCATAGCTGGAATATGAAGTCTGCCCACACACAATAACATCATCCATCTTTTCTTGATTGCCTAGATTTGTTTTATTACATACTACCTGATGGCACAGCTAATTCTGCTCAAGATTCATAGGTCCATTTAAATGTGGTTCTTTAGTAAGCAGCTTAGCAGACTGAAGAATGTAACAGCTTTTGCCAGTATCAGTGACATACAATCTGACTTGCTTAAACGGAGATGAACGAGGTTTCCCTTGAGCATTGCATCTGTGTTGTCACTATAACCTAAATTAATTCCCCAGTGTTGGCACAGTTTCTATAAAAACATACCATACCAAGACAGAACATTTAAATGAGGTGACAGTGCATTTATACTATGCCAGAGCTCCTTCTAGAGTTTAATGTGTGCTTTACAATATACAGATAAACAGGATAAGGCTTGTGCTTAATTAATTATATATGGCTAGTAATCTGGGTGTCCATTTTATGATAAAATTAACATTGTAAACTATAAGGCACCCTGTGCACATTTTTGTTTTTCCCCTACACTTATCTATTAGAATCTTGCGCTCTGTCTTTATATCATTTTATTCCTGCCCATAATAATTTAATAGCACCATAACCTGGTAAATTCAAGCTGACACATTGCAACCATCATCTATGATGGAAACTGCCCATCTGCACCCTTCAATCCTCTCTGTTTTATGGAATCTATCCTATCAGCAGTAGTTTCTCCTTGATTTTTGTCCCAGTTCAATCTTTTACTTTTTTACACTTACTGCCAGAATAAAATTACAGTACAGTTTAAGCTTGGTGGTCTGCTACTAAGCATGGGACCCAGCTCAAAACAATGACATAAAAGGGCGGGGGTCTTTCCTTAGTAGAATAGTAGAAGTTTCTTTATCCTATTCCTCCAAAATATCATCTCTGCTCACTGTTTCTTCACAAACCTTATTTCACTTCCTTCTTTAAGCTGGTAAATCTGCTAACAAAATCTATGTCTATTGAAGACAAATCTGGTGGCTCAAATTATCTTGTTGATTCTGCCTGTACCTTTGATTATGTCTTAGGCCTAATACACATGGGCGTTCTGAAAAACAAGCTGTAACAATAGTACCGACGCCAGGAAAAAAGCCACGTTAAAAACGCGATTTTATCATCGTTTTGCATTGGCGTCAATAATCGTTTTTCAGCGCTAGCTTTCAGTGGCGTCTCTCCGCCTCTATTCAAAATCAATGGTTCCCTACGGGAGCCCATTGATTTGAATAGAAGTCGCACCAGAAGTCGGATCATGATGATCCAACTTGCGGTGCAACTTGTGTGCTGAGGATCTTGAAGGGGAAACCCCCCAAAAATGAAAAAAAAATTGACGTAATCCGTAAGCCCCGCCCCTTATGACATCGCAGGGGTGGACTGTGATGTCATAAGGGATGGGGCTTCTGGATGACGTCAGCAGGTGGCCCCGCCCCATGCCAATATAGGTCATTGCAGAGCACGGAGACAGCATTCGTGCGAGAGATCGCTTTGCGTCAACACGGGAAGAAGAGCAGAGGGAGAAGGCAGTAGCAGCAAAAGAGCAGAAGATAGAAGACCCCTCAGAAGAAAGAAGGCCCCGCAAAAGAGCAGAAGAAAAAAAGATGCCGGAGAGGAAGAAAAGCCAGAGAGGGGAGAAGATGCCGGAGCCGATTTAATAAAATATTTTAAAAAGCTGTGTAGTGTGTTTTTTTTTTACACTTTTTTTCGGGTGAATGGGTAGGGGTACAATGCTCATTGACATAGGGTGGGGGGGCTGGGATCTGGGGGCTCCATTGTTAAAGGGGGCTTCCAGATTCTGACAAGCCCCCGCCCGCACATCTCGACAACCAACGGCCAGGGTTGTCTGGAAGAGGCCTTGTCCTCATCAACATGGGGACAAGGTGCTTTGGGGAGGGGAAGGCGTAGAGCTCTCCCTCCCCAAAGCACCCACTGCCCCATGTTGAGGGCATGCAGCCTGGTATGGAACAGGATTGGGGGGCGCTCGCTCATCCCCACCCCCTTTTCTGGCCTGCCAGGCTGCGTGCTCAGATAAGGGTCTGGTATGGACTTTGGGGGGGGACCCTACGCCGTTTTTTCAGCAAATTTTTTTTTTCATTTTTGTGGGGGGTTCCTCTTCAAGATCCTCAGCACACAAGTAGCACCGCAAGTCAAATCATCATGATCCGACTTCTGGTGCGACTTCTATTCAAAAATCAATGGGCTCCCATAGGGTAACATTGATTTTGAATAGAGGCAGAGAAATGCCCAACGAGGCTGAACACTGTGTATACAACGTTAAGCTACGTTTTTGAGCTTTTACTGGTGCCAGCGTCAAAACAGCTCTAGCGCTGCAGCTTCAGAACGTGCTGGTCCTGGTGTTTTTTACAGCTTAAAAACGCCTATGCCACTTACAGCTCAAAAACGTCAGTGTGTGTATGAATAACATGGAGAGGCGTTTTTAAGCTGTAAAAACAGCTCAAAAACGTGGCTGTAAAAACGCCCATGTGTATGAGGCCTTATACTTGGGTGTCAAATTATCTTTTGAGAATACCATGTTGACATCATCTTAATTTTGGATATTTCCTTGGTTGAGACACTCCTGCTTTAAGAAAAACAGCCATCTGATTCAACGTTTTTGCAATCAAAAACCTAGAAAAACTGCATTTAATATAGATGTTTTGATAATAATCTGCACAAATTATTTACATACAGGTGTGTTGTAATATAGCTTTAAGGCTTGGTTCACACTAGTCCGACTCCAAAGTCGCAAGACTTTCAGTGCAACTTTGGAGTCTGACTTTGATGTGACTTTTTACACTGGCATTGAAGTCGTATCAAAATTGGACCAAAGTAGTGCAGGAACCTTTTCTAAAGTCGGACAGACTTGTCTAGTATCAGTTATGACAGCATTGATAGGGAAACATTGAATTTCCCATGTCATCATGGGGTCTCACAAGTTGGATCCTATGTCGGATCATGTGAACCAAGCCCAAAAAGAGAAAAATGATGTCCTAAATCGAAAATATAGGGTAAAATCAAACACGGCTGTGTTTTTTCCCACTATCACTAAATCTTAATCATTCACTAATTAAAATTGAATAGGTGAAGCAGAAGTTATTCCTACCTTCCATTAGATTAAAGTTCTATCTGTCCTTAAAAATAAAGATGTATAATATGTTGGGAAAGACCTCAAAGGGCAAAAAGTTACCTATTGCAAAATAGACCCATCTTTAAACAGAAAAACCCAGTGTTAATAGAAAACCAAGATCATTATGCAAAACCAGTGTCATAATAAAACCCTGTAATAATTATATATTTTTAAAACAAAGATTTTATGTATATTTGACAAAGATCAAATTATTCACATGCCTGCTTTGTGGACTGCGGTTCTGAAAGAACTCTGAGTCACTGTCCTTTGATGTTGGTGAGCCTTTGTATGTGTAAAATACATCTTCTGTCTCAGTTACATAGGTCATTTCATTGACTAGGTTGTCAGCAGAAGAATGGTGCGGCTTCCTAATGACATGGCGCATCCTAGGGCTCCGCCTGTAAAAAGTATTTAAAACAAACCATTAAACGTAATGTTTACCATCAGCTGCATTCCCTTATCATACATGCAAAAATTGTGGCTTTGCATTTAATGACACTTTGAAGTGATACCTTTTTTATGACTTACCCAAGCAGCCCAGGCCCGATGCATACCTGCCATTTAGCATTGGTGCATGGAGCTCTGGTATTTAGCTGCGAGCAGAGGGCACAGGTATCCTTTGTTATCAAATGCTCCAAGAAGCTGACAGCTGCTGGATAGGGCAACTAGTGATTTAAGTCCCTGCATAGGGAGCAGTATGCAAGCAGGTACACGTGCCTGGAATGCAATACGTCTATGTTTTGGGTATTTGTGCCCTCTGCCAGCAGCTAAAAGCTGGAGCCCCATGCACCAGAGCTACTTGCCCAGTAAGCATTAGGTATTCATAGGCAGTCTTTTAAAGCTATTCAGGTTATTTACCATGCCTAAGAGAAGCAGTGAACACATGGTCAAGCATTTAACATATTCTTTGAAGGCAAATCTCTGTACACAAACAAAAAATTTCTGAACAGTCAAAAGCATGCATTTCCCACCAAGAAAACCCTGCATTGGTCTGCTTTTTGCCTGATCAACAAGTCAGGTCATAGAACTGGTATGGAATTAGGCCACCACTCCTCAGGCCCGTCTCAAGGGGCTTTTGTTTCTTTCAAACAAGCTTTGACATTCCTATACAAGTCTATAGGCATGTCCTCATGCTTGAAGCAAGCCAAAACGGGTCAAGTGGAGGTCAAATTAACCTAAAATGTAATTTCAGTCAAAACCTTAGTAAGCATAAATCTCATCCCACCTCCATACTAAGCCTATTCTATAGGCTCTGTAAAAGGAAATATGCCTATACTTACCTTTTTTTAAAGTCGCTCTAGTCCAGACACATGATCTCTCCAGCAACAGCTTCAGTGTAGAGGAGAGAGAAGTGACAATGGCTGCAGAGCCTGGATGATGATGTCACCCACAGGCTTACTATTGGGCAGCCGATGTTGGCCGTTCCTCCTATACACTGAAGCCAGCGCGGAGACCCGATCATGTGACTTCAGAATAGGTAGGAAGTATAGGCATCTTACCTTTCCCAGGTTGGATAGAACAAGCTTAGAATGGAGATGGGAGCAGATTTATTCTTAGTCAGGTTATTACTGGAATCACACTTTAAAGCATTCAGCTTTGATTGTGCTTGGTGAATAATAGCTCTAATACTGGAAGTGATGGAAAGCTTGCTGAATTCAGCTTCATTTATCAAAGAAATGATCAGCAAATGCATGTTCAGATGACTTTGCTAGGCACCCTGGAGGAACAAATCACTCCCACTTGAAAGCTGAGAGTAAGCTGATGAAAAGTAAACAGACTCCAGAGTCTGTTTACAAGGCTGTGCTGCCACCAATGTGAGCTTTCTGCCTATCGCAGATAAATGGTTAACATTAGCCTCATGAAGTTTAGGGTCCACATTTAAATTAGTAATTTATGACCTTAGCATCCCACCTATGCAAGAGCGTGATCTGCTGATTAAATTGTTAGGCTCTCAATCTTCAGTTTATGTTAATAGTCTTAATACTGCTCACATCCATGAACCACACAAAAGTCTTAATCTCACATGGGGTAGATTAGAGCCAAATAATGGAAACCCTGAAGTCATCTAACATGCCTCAATCAATAGATTGTAGGATTTTCCTAAATTATCCAAAAAGAACATCCAGAAGTCCTGGTAACCGAGTAACCTCCTTCTTGAAATAGAAATCGCAAAGAATGATCCACACATTCAGGCCTTAGTTACTTAGACACTGCACATAGTGTGGACCCAGTGGTAGTAAAAAATTGCCTTAATTTCTTTAAGAAAAGTAGGCATCACCTGGTTCTAGATATAAAAATAAAGATCAAAAATTCCTTTTTAACCTTTTTATTCGTCTCAAAATTCTAAGAGATTTAGCCAAGACCAAGAATGACCCAAGCTTCGTTGTTATTAACATAACTGCTTCTAACTACAGCTGCAAGGAGGGAGATCCCTTCACCTAAGTACATGGACTTGAGCAATGCTATGTCTGACAGAGAAACAGGAAATACACCTGCTTATGCCAATACTAGTGATGATATAGAAGACAAAAGACCCAAAATACTGCTTTACCATTCACAACAAGCCCCAACCTCTAATAAAATTCTGTGCATTTAGGGAAAAGAATTGGAAGATTGCAAGGCATTTATTTCAGATATTGTGCTTCCATAGAGCACTTTGCCAAAGACTACAAAGCTGAGCCAGATAATTGCACAGAATGTAAAAGCAGCTTGCATGTATCAGCCTTGCACCCAGGCTTCTTTAAGCAGGACTCTGCACCCACTAAAAACTTCTTACCCATGTTAAATCATGACAGGGACAGACATGAACAGTCCCCTGCAACATTCATGTCAAAGTGTAATTAACTACTCCATAAGGCTTTATGAGAAAATGTGTGCAAAAATGTGTTGTTAAGCAGTTAAAAGAAAGAAAGCAGTTAAAATTGATGGTGTATTAGACAACCAAACAAGTCATTAATTTGCAACTTCAGGGAAATGTTTTGTCCTTCTACACTGCACATGTGCTGGTTCAGTGGAAATTTTAGAAAGAACAACTTCTACTTCACGAATTGAAAGTAGCATTTAACAAGAACGGACTATTCTACCTTTAAGGTGCATGTCAAAACAGATTATTGTGTGAGGCAAATGAGGACTTTTTACGGTATGTAATGGACATGAAACAGGATTTATAAAAAATATACTTTATTAGAATACAGTATTAAAAATGGGACCACATCCACTACTCTGGTAATGGTAAGATCATAACACCAGTTTCCAGACATATAGGGCTCCATCATGCCTTTGATAACACAACGGTTTCCTCCTTTGCCCTAGAGGTGGTTGAACCCAGTCTAGGGGGGGGAGATTGGGACAACCAGATCCTCAGAGCTGAGACCCTGTGAATAGAGAGGTTGTCTGCTACAACCCCTCCAGGCTTAAACAACCTTAATAGCTTAAAACCCTTTCTGTAACTGGACCCTCCCTAGGTGGTCCTTTTCTTTGTCATCTTTGTGCCGATATGTGTGTGTGGAGGTTCTGAGGTGGAGGGATGGGTGGGTGGGGATTTGGTATCCCCTAAATAGAATAATTTTATGGTTTACCAGCACTATGACTAATATGATTTCTTTGTTATAATGTTCATGTATCTATTATGTTATTTTTTTGAGCCTGGGATAATATATTGCTCCCGTGTCTCCTGTTTGTTCCATCTTCTGGCTCCCCCCCCTGGGAGCTATCCTCTGGGATGGGCCTTTTTCCCACCCTTCCATGGCCCCTTTATTCTTGGCCTATGGCACCCTGTATGGGATTAACAGGTTATCCTTGGTTCTTTTGTACCTCCCTTTACCATCCTCTAGAGGGAGCTTTGCATGCTCTGTCTGGTGCTAGACCGAGAGCTCAGTTCCCTTGTATCACAAGGGTTGAGCTCCGAGCGGAAGTGCGCACGTATCTCACGATGCATGCGCGCTGGGACCGGTGATGTCTGCGGTCTGCGCCGGTCACGGTCGCCTCCGTCACTGAGTTTTGGTGCCAGGCATGGCATTTAAATGTGCGCCTGCAGTTACCTCAGTGCATGGCAGCCCACACAGAGGACACACATCCAGGAACGCTACACGGTAAGTGGCTGGAGACACATAGGGGTTTGAATCCCCAGTCTAACATATCGCTGATGTGAAATGGCTTTGTTGATACTCTCTGCCCTATTTGCAGATTGTGGCCGGTAGGGACGTCCTGTGGCGTAGTCCCCCGGCCCACTTTGGACACTGGTACTACATTTTGGCACTAGGACGGTCCGGTGGATATATGCTGATCTGTAACCGGTTACCTAGCTAACCCCCACAGCTCTTCAAAACAGGTACGTTTGATGTATTTTGCTTATGTGCATCAGGCATCCTTGGTCATTTAACATAGAAGCTCAAAACATGATCCTGCGCTCATAGGAGGGATAGGTGTCACAGTACATAAATATTTGCTTGTGCCAAACTTTGGGTAATGTGCCGCTGTGCTGCCTCTAGCCGGACTGGGGGAGTCCCAAACATTGTAGAAACATAGAAGCAAACAAAGGCGCACTGGCCTAGCGCATTATCCTTAATACGAACAGCGGGCTCTGAGGAAGAGGCTACGGCCTGGAAACGCGTCAGCCATTTTTATGACCAGGAACGTGTCTGGAACACCACTTCCTGAGGATCTGTATACCTGCTTACATGCCTGTGAATTTATCTAGTTTGCGAGTATAATTTATGATGATTTCTCAATAAAATTTGCTGATCCTTGGTCATTTTTAAGAACTATCCGTTACCATTGTATACATTGCTCTTCTTTTTAGACCGAGCACCTTATTTGTCTCCATGGCCATTCGATCGCCCCTGCTACCGCTGTGTGTTATAATCCCAAAACCATTGTTCCTGAGGTGGGTAATTCCACCTAAATGGGCCTGATTTATTTATTTTTTGTTGTTATTATTTTTTACTGTGTTATGCACACTAGTTAATCCTTCTATAGGAAGGGAGGGATATTTGTACCCCAACCCCTTCAAAATTTGTTGATTGATTGGATATTGAAGCAGCTTCATACTTACCTTCAAAGATCGCTGTATTATTCTGAATCTTGGCCCCTGGTCCATTTAGGAGCTGGAATTACTTGGATAGTGGTGTCGTGGCCCCAGGCCTAGGATATAGGTGAGTCAATTGTTCTTATCCCGAAGTTGCCCTCCCTTGGGGGGGTGGTCTGCCTTGGGGTTGGGGGTGGGGCCCTCTGTCACATTTTTTAATATACTTAAAGACTCTTCCCAGTCAGGCCATGCTGCCTGGGTTTGAATACGTTATAGCCTTAGGCCTCATACACCCGGGCGTATCTTTAAAAATAAACAAAACGACGGGCCCGACGTCAAGGAAAAAAAATCAGCGTTTTTCGGCGTTATGCATCGGCGTTAGTGACCGTAAGCGAGCGTCGGGGTCAATAGGCGTTTTTAAAAAAAAAAAATCATCTCTCTGCTATAAAACATCGGCGTCAAAAAACGCCGGAAAACGCCGGTACAGTATTAGTTGGTGTTTGTTGGCGTTTTGTGGCGTCCGTGTCAAAAAATGCCAAAACTTTACAGCCTCAGAACGCAATGGCCGTGGGTTCTACTTTCAGCTCACTAACGCAGACGCCATCTACAGCTCAAAAACGCTGACGTTTTTACGGGGCCATTGACTAACATGGAGAGCTGCAAAAAACGCCAGAAAACTACGGCGTCAAAAAACATCCGTGTGTATGAGGCCTTATGCATTAATGATTGCTGATAAACACTTATGCATGTAACATTTTTCTTTGTAGAAATACTGTTAAGCTGAAGTCTTTCTGAAGAAGCGGATCTCCGTGAAACATGTAAACGTATATGCTGGATCAGTCAGGATCTCCTGTGCGGGCTCAGAAATTAGACATTCTAGCATCAAACGTCAGCTTCGATATGAATGTACACTGTTGTGTTTATGTGTTGTGATCTCCATGGCAGAGAAAGATTTTAACACTGTATTCTAATAAAATTGTACATTTTTTATAAATCCTGTTTCATGTCCATTATGTACCGTAGAAAGTCCATATTTGCCTCACACAATAGTCTATTTTGACATGCACCTTATTAATTGGGACGTTAGTACTCTTTATATATAAATACTTAGTGGTTTTCCTTTATATATTCTACCTTTAACCCCAAGGTACTAAGCATGTCTTACATCCTTTGAAAAAGTGACTTAATACTTTCAAGAACTGCTCCAGCTGTGACAAGTCTACACTGAGAAAGACAAATCACAAAACTTCACCATTCCAAGGACTTAAAGGTTAACTTCATTTTTTGCAACTTGTTACAGCATGTGAGGGTTCTTATCCAACCGCCGTCACTTTTGAGATTTGCATCATTCTCAGAGATCTGCCAGTAAATGAACTACAATTTAGTCTATAGAAATGGAATGGCCGCACACTCTCCTGGAATCGCAAATACTTTATTGAAGTGTCAAATACAGATTAAAATATCACAGCACTGGACCACTGACAGATAGGAAGGTAGACATGTTTCACACACAGCAGTGCTTATTCATTACTAAGTCCCGTCTGTCATTGTTGCAGATGGACTTGTAGTTCTAAACGGAACATGAATGTGGTGATCATAGTTCAGACACTTCCTCCAGTTCTCTACCTTAAAGGAGATGGAGGAAGAGTCTGCAGCAGCATTGTATTGCATCAGTTTGCAATGTTTTGGAGGCTCATTAGCAAAAAAATAATACATTCACACTTTTTCCTGCAAACATTTATTCATTTATTTATTTTCTTTTTGTAAAAGGTGCAGTTAAGTCTTTAAAGCAGAACTCCGGGATTTTCAAAAAATCCCCCATTAGTACACCTCCCTACACTAAACACTAAACAGTTATTACATTTGTGAAATTCCTTAACTTTGAAGAGATGTGTCCAATTTAATTTACAGGAAGTGCTCTCTCTCATCCAAATGATGCATTATGTATTATTCCATGCTGGCTCTGTTAGAAGAGTGATTGCATCATATCCTCTTCTTTCTGTTTACACTACATTTCCCATCAGCCTTTGCACATTTCAATGAATGTGGGAGGTACACTAGCCTGTACATGCAAATGTGAACAAGCCCACTTCAACATAAATCACACTCCTCATTCTGCAGCCAGGCTCACTAACCAGTGACACACAACATGTGTTCTCTCCCATCCAGCCACAAGAAGATAAAAATATTGCCCTTACGTTCTGTAATCATTACTAATTTGTACACACATCCCATAATGATATATTATACACACTGCACTCTGCTGTAATTCACTATTAGAAATATTCCTCCTCCTCCTGCAGATTTGAGATAGTTATAACAATCAGTGCTGGTATGGTGTATATGAGAACATCCCCAGCCGCACCACAGAAAGAGAGAGCCATGATGTTTTATATCCGCATGTGACACAAGTAAATGTCAGCATGAGAAAAACACAAAAAAAGAGCAGCGCTAATGTATTAATCAATAACACAATAATGGTGAAACCCTCAATAAACTTCAATATTACCACAATACCGGTCTCACATCACACTGAAAATATGACATAAAAATGAAACTTTGCAGGGATGGTGGAAACCCCTCCTATAAATATATGGAAGTAAACAGTGTCAGTAAACAGTGCAGCCTCATCAGTGCCGCTTATCAGTGTCCATCAGTGCGGTCACACAGTGCCACTTATCAGTGCCCATCAGCACAGTCACATAGTGCCCACCAGTGCCGCTTATCAGTGCAGTGACACCGTGCCCACCAGTGTAGTGAAACCATGCCCACCAGTGCTGCTCATCAGTGCCCATCAGTGTGGTGACACCGTGCCCACCAGTGCCGCTTATCAGTGCCCATCAGTGCGGTGACACCGTGCCCACCAGTGCTGCTTATCAGTGCCCATCAGTGCGGTCTCACCAGTGCTGCTTATCAGTGCGGTCTCACCAGTGCCGCTTATCAGTGCCCATCAATGTGGTCTCACCAGTGCCGCTTATCAGTGTCCATCAGTGCGGTTTTACCAGTGCCGCTTATCAGTGTCCATCAGTGCGGTCTCACCAGTGCCCACCAGGTGTGGGTGTGCGGCGCTGGCAGAGAGGAGGGATCAGGGGAGGAAGGAGGGAGCAGGAAACCACCTCAATGGGTGGCACAGACCGGGGGGGGGGGCTGTGAGACCCCCTCCGCCCACTACACTGAGCCAGGGGAAAAAGAAACCCCTGCTGGGTGAACTACAAGTTGTCGTGTCAGACTGCTGCTGTCAGTACAGAACAGAGAGGCTCCAGCGGTCTTACAAACAGGATGTCACAGGGGAAGAACGGTTTTTCAACAACTTCAGCAGGCTACTACAGAGGAACTGCAGAGCTCAGCAGAAGATGGATGGCATGGTTGGTGAAGATAGGAGATCAGCAACAAGATTGAAAAAAGTTTTTCCCGGAGTTCTGCGTTAATCAAGTTGATGTTTGCATGTTCCTTCCCTCTTTTTGTGTCTTTCAGATTCAGAAGATAAGAATTATCCATACTCATTGACTTTATTAATGTATTTTGTTAATGCAGTGCAATTGTTCTTAGTATAGTGGTACCTACCAATATCAGGCAGGGAGTGCCCTGCCTTCAGCAGCCTGTTTTTATGGTTGTCTATTGCAGAGATTTGTGACTTGATACATTCCACTGTTACCCCCCCCCCCCCCTAATATTATGCACTAGCTTCACCAGCTCTTAGTTGGCACACATTGATTATCCGTGCTCTCTGTTACTTTAATTTTTGCCCTCATGGAGTAAAGCACTCACTCTTATAGAGTTAGAAGGCTTATTGTGCTATAAAGCGCTTTCAACATCAAGAAATGTTCTGAAACATATTTGTAACTTGCAAAGTCTAGAATAAACTACATTGGATTTCACTCTGACTTTTCTTGGCGAGTTGATGCTGCCTGTGGATTTTACTATCGCAGCAGGCTGTCATGTGCAGCATTGTCTGCACAGACTGAGTCTAATAACTATGTTTTATTAAATGAAGCAGTATTTGAAACATAACACTGAATTTCTGTGAAGCCTACTTACCAGTTTGGAGTAACTGGAGGAGAGCGAGAAGGAAGACTTTTGGTCTCAAGGTGTTCCACAGACACAGATCTTCTTAAATCTGTGTTCCATACCATGCCACCAATCACTTTTCTGCAAAGCTGGCTGCTGGCAGACCTACAATTGCAATAAGAAAAGACTGAATTAGGAATATCTAAGGAGCCTTTAAAAAATGTACCCGCTTAGCAATGGATTTACCACTAGCTATTCTTAGCATTTTATAGCAAAATTGCACCTGACCTATATTCATGCAAATGGATCATATCAAAAACAGTCAACAACCATGGGTTCACTTTGATGGACACACAAGGACAGATATCACATTCAGTTCCAGTAAGAGAAGGAATGTCAGTTCAGTGTCAGGCTGCAAGGCCTCCAGCAGAGGCTGTCAAGCCCCAGCTTGAGGGGGGAAAGCACTCATTACCAGAACATTGGCATGAGGGGCCAGGCCAGCACCATGGGGCTTGGGCACAGTGTTGTCGTATGGGGCCCTCCGTGTCCAAATCTGACACTCAGTGTTGCTCTGGGTTCTAAATTGTTTCTTCACTTCACGGCTTTGGTACTGCCCCCCCCCCCCCCCCTGAAATTTGATTGTGGCCATTCCATCCTCAAATTCTCCAACCAGACCTGTCTCCTTGGTGAGGTGTGTTGTTTCCACCCCAAGCCTACCTCTATATGTTTCCTCTTAGCAGTAAGCAGCTAACTATGAGGTGCCATGCCTCCTCCGGTGAGTACAAAGGAAGCAGTGCTCTCAACCCCTGTCAGTGCCATAAACCACTGTAAGTGCCAGCTTTACTAAAGCTAAAAAAAAATCCTTTCACCTGCTTAAGGGGGACACTGACCACCAGTGTAAGGGGACATAATAAACCCTGACTACCAATATTAGGGGACACAATAAGCACCTATAAGGGGGAAACACTCAGTAGTAGTATTTCTAAATGTAAAATTATTTCTAAATGTAAAATAATGAATCTAGGGAAAAAGAAGTACAGCATTGGGGGTACAGTGTTAGCCAGCACTACAGAAGAAAAAGATTTGGGGGTGCTTATTTCAGATGATTGCAAAATGAACAAACAGTGTGACCAGGCAGTGGGAAAAGCAAATAGAATTCTGGGATGTATCAGTAGAGGGATCAACAGCAGGAGGCAGGAGGTTCTGATTCTTCTATATAGATCTTTAGTGAGACCTCACTTAGAATACTGCGTCCAGTTCTGGAGACCTCACTTACAAAAAGATTTTGATAAGATAGAACGAGCTTAGAGACGGGTAACAAAAATGGTGAAAGGTCTGGGGGATAAAACATATCAAGAGCAACTTCAGGAACTTAATATGTACAGTCTGGAGGAAAGAAGGGAGAGGGGAGACATGATTAAAACCTTTAACCCATTCAGATCCGTGCTATTGTCGAAGTACGGCTCCAGAGCGGATCTGAATTGCCGGGTGGACGTCCATGGACGTCCTGGTCATGTGCGCGCTCCTGGCACGCACTCACAGGCGACGGCGCGAGCACCCGCCCCACGCTGCATGGCTGTGCCCGCGGGTCGGGCGGACTCGATGTCCGCCCGAGACCGCGATCCCCTGTCCGACCTGCAGAACGGGGAACCGCCGATGTAAGCGCGGCGGTTCTCCGTTCTGTTGAAGGGGACATAGCAGATCTACTGATCCCTGTCACTGGGATCAGTTAGATCTGTTCTGTCCCGACCAGCCCCGCCCCCCACAGTTAGAACACACCCAGGGAACACTGTTAACCCCTTCACTGCCAATGACATTTATACAGTAATCAGTGGACATTTAAATTTCTGATCGCTGTATAAATGTCATTGGTCCCAAAAAGGTGTCAACAATTTCCGACATTTCCGCCCAAATATCACAGTCCCGATAAAAATCGCAGATCGCCGCGATTACTAGTAAAAAATAAATAAATAATAAAAATGCCATAAATCAATTCCCATAATTTGTAGACGCGATAACTTTTGCGCAAACCAATCAATATACAGGGATTGCGATTTTTTTTTTTTACCAAAAATATGTAGAAGAATATATATTGGCCAAAGCTGTTGAATATATATATATATTTTTTTTATATTTATTATAGCAAAAAGTAAAAATAGGATTTTTTGACTTACCGTAAAATCCTTATCTCTGAGTTCACTGACAGATGCAGCCTTCTCATTGACAAGTGGGGTTTATGCACATCCTACTAGGAGTAGACTAGGCAAAAAAGAAAAAAAGCAAGCTGACCCCTCCCAGTGGGCCGTCCTCACTCCAGCATATAACCCCCCAGCTCTGCTAGCATATCAGTTCGTAACAAGCCGTACAAACGCAACACAGAGGGGTGGGTGCTGTGTCTATCAGTGAACTCAGAGAAAAGGATTTTACGGTAAGTCAGAAAATCCTATTTTCTCTTACGTTTACTGACAGACGCAGCCTTCTCATTGACAAGTGGGGATGTTCTAAAGCAGTGTCATTCAAGAGGGGTGGGTAAACAACAGACTCAGCTGGTGGTGCTGCTGAGCGGTTTGAAAACTTTTGGCGCGAAGTGCTGAGTGTGCAGCGTGGGACAGCGTGTGTGTGGGAGCTGCGGACCTGACCCGACCCCCCTCGGAGATCGGAAGGCGGCGACTGGGAGTAGGCTGAGAATAGGACAGGCGCAGAGGGCACCTTCGATTCCCCCCCCCCCCCCTGCCGGGGACCGAAGGAGGAGGCGGGCGGCTTGGAGTAGGACAGGCAGAGGGCACTCTCAGCCCCCCCTCCCCACATGGGACCAAAGGAGCGAAGGAGGAGGTGGGCGGCTTGCAGTAGGACAGGCAGAGGGCACTCTCAGCCCCCCCCCCCACCCAGGACCAAAGGAGGAGGCGGGCGGCTGGGAGTAGTAAGAGGCAGAGAGCACTCTCAACCCCCTCCCCCCACCCATGACCAAAGGAGGAGGTGGGGGACCGGGTGATTTAACAGGAGCAGAGGGACGAGAGAGGAGTGACCGAGGGCAGTATCCCAAGAAGCGGATCGGAGGACAGAGGAGGCGGGCGGTGGAAGACTGACAAGGAGAGGCAGCGGTGAGTGCAGATCGCACTGTGTGATGGAGCCGGGGGGGGGGGCTAAAGGCAGAAACTGACGAGCTGCAGTGTCAGACTACAGAGGCTAAGCAGGGAGACACAACTGCTAATAAAAGACTGACTGTGAGACCTGAGTATTGGGAGTACCTGAGTATTTGAGAGTACCTGAGTATTGGGAGTACCTGAGTATTTGAGAGTACCTGAGTATTTGAGAGTACCTGAGTATTTGAGAGTACCTGAGTATTTGAGAGTACCTGAGTATTGGGAATATTGGGGGTACCTGAGTGTCAGGAGTACCTGAGTATTTGAGAGTACCTGAGTATTGGGAATATTGGGGGTACCTGAGTATTGTGGGTACCTGAGTGTCGGGAGTACCTGAGTGCTTGAGAGTACCTGAGTGCTTGAGAGTACCTGAGTATTGGGAATATTGGGGGTACCTGAGTGTTGGAGTACCTGAGTGTCGGGAGTACAATATCTGAGTATAGGGAGTACCGGTGCATAGCAAGTACCAGGGTATCAGGTGAGTACCCGAGTAATATAGTGTGAGTACCCGAGTGTGGCGTGAGTAACCGAGTGTGGCGTGAGTACCCGAGTGTGGCGTGAGTACTAAAGTGCTGTGAGTACCTGTGTACTGTGAGTGTTAGAAGCAGGCAGCCAGCGGTTAGTTAATTGGATAGGGAATAATTCCCAGTCCCCACTAAATCAATAGGTACGATGCCCTACGGGTGTGGAGAAGCGATTCGGTGTACATCTTGTCGCATGTATGCGTTCCTTGATCATGAGATAGAGGGTGAATACTGCTGTACAAAATGTAAGCACGTTGTTTCCCTGGAAGCCCGGGTTCTGAATCTAAGGAAGCAGCTGTCAACACTGAGACGACTCTCCATACTTAATGAGAGCTGGGATCGTACTCGTCAGGTGCCGGCAGGGGCCAGCACAGAGGCGGGTGGAGACATAGAGGTGCAGGCACCAGAACAGAGTAGTTGGGTGACAGTTAGGAAGGGTAGAAGGGAAAGAGTCAGGGAGGCTGATCCTGGGCTGGAGCACCCCAATAGATACACCACGTTGTGTGATATTGCGGAAACCAGCCAGGAATCAGCATCGCTGGAGCAGAGTGGCGCCCCTAGCTACCAGGGGAGTAACTCCTCCAGCAAGGGTGGGGACGAAGTCAGGCGAAAGGAAAGACAGATTGTGGTGGTAGGGGACTCCATTCTTAGGAACACAGAGAGGCCAATCTGTCACAAAGACCTGAAGCACCGAACAGTAGGCTGTCTACTGGGCACTCGGGTTCGGGACATCACGGATCGGGTGGACAGATTGCTGGGAGGGGCTGGGGAAGACCCGGCTGTCATGGTGCATGTTAACACCAATGACAAAGTTAGAGGTAGATGGAGAGTCCTAAAAAAAGATTTCAGGGACCTAGGAGCAAAATTGAGGCTTAGGCCCTCCAAGGTAGTATTCTCAGAAATACTACCGGTACCTCGAGCCACACCAGAGAGGCAGTTGGAGATTAGGGAAGTTAACAAGTGGCTGAGGAGTTGGTGTAGAAAGGAGGGTTTCGGGTTCCTGGAGAACTGGGCCGATTTCTCAATCGGCTACGAGCTCTAAAGAAAGGATGGGGAAGGTGCAGACCAGCTGGGAATAAGGATGGCCGGAAAGTTAGAGGGGCTTTTAAACTAGGCAACGGGGGGAGGGTCCAGACTTACTAATAGCCAGAGTGGAACAGAGTCCAGCGGGTAGTACTGGGGGAAGGAGTGATAGGCCGGACAAGGAGGCTAAACCCGAGGCAAGTAGTGTAACAAGTCCAATACGCAGACAAGGAATACCCAGCAAGGAAACAGTAGGCGTCCAGACAAAATTACGTGGCTTGTTCACTAATGCCAGGAGCCTGGCAGACAAGATGGGAGAACTAGAGCTGCTACTGTATGAGGAGGAATTTGATTTTGTGGGAATTTCGGAGACTTGGTTCAACAGCTCTCATGATTGGCTGGCTACCATTCAGGGGTATTCCCTATATCGCAGGGATAGGGAGGGCAAAAAGGGGGAGGGGTGTGCCTGTATATAAAAAATGACATAAAAATGAATGTGAGATGACATTACTAGTGGTTCTGGGGAGGAAGTTGAAGCCTTATGGGTAGAGCTACAAAGGGAAGACACCAGGGGGAAAGTATTACTAGGAATATGCTATAGGCCCCCAAATCAGAGGGAGGAGGGGGAGGCGGATCTCCTATCACAATTTGTAATGGTGGCTAGGATGGGAAGTGTTATTATAATGGGAGATTTTAATTATCCAGATATTGACTGGGAGGAAGGTACTGCACATTCAGCTAAGTCTTGCCATTTCCTAAATGGCCTGCAGGATAATTTCATGGGTCAGATGGTAAATGTACCAACAAGAGAAAAAGCATTATTGGACCTTCTGATTACCAACAACACGGACCTGATCACAGAAGTGGAAGTGAGGGGCAATCTAGGAAATAGCAATCACAGGACAATTAGTTTTAGTATAAATTACACAAATAGGAAACGCAAGGGGAATACAAAGACACTGAATTTTAAAAGAGCCAACTTCCAGAAACTACGCTCCTTGCTGGAAGTTGTTAACTGGGATAAAATTCTAGGAACAATGAATGCGGAGGAAAAATGGGAGTGCTTCAAGAACATACTAAACAAAGGTGTTAGCCAGTGTATCCCAACAGGAAATAAAATTAAAAGAGCTAACCAAAG
Source organism: Glandirana rugosa (assembly GCA_018402905.1). NCBI lineage: Eukaryota > Metazoa > Chordata > Amphibia > Anura > Ranidae > Glandirana > Glandirana rugosa. The sequence continues at coordinate 146,679 of BLSH010037988.1, forward strand.
ACCAGGATGGCTTAACTCCGACATAAAGGCACACAGAAAAGCAAAAAAGAAGGCCTTCAAAAAATACAAGGGGGGGGGGGGGTCTCAGTCAGATTTTCAGTACTAGAAGACACGCAATAAGGAATGCAAAGGTGCAATCAGAGCAGCTAAGATTGAACATGAAAGACACATAGCTAAGGAAAGTAAAAAGAATCCCAAGAAATTCTTTAAGTATATAAATAGTAAGAGAGGGGGGTCTCAGATCATATTGGCCCAATAAAGAGTGATGAAGGTATTTTGGTTACAGAGGATGGAGAAATGGCAAAGGTGTTAAACTCATTTTTTCTCCTCAGTATTCACAAAGGAAACGGGGGGATCAATTATTCAGAACTACAATGCTGGTCCTCATGACACATCACAGGAAGCACCCTTGTGGCTGACTGAGGGTGAAATCAGGAATAGGCTTGAAAAACTGAACACCAGTAAGTCACCGGGCCCAGATGGCTTACACCCAAGGGTCCTTAAGGAACTTAGCCAAGTTATTGCCAGACCCTTGTACCTAATTTTTAAGAGCAGTTTTCTGGCTGGTATGATACCAGCTGACTGGAAGAAAGCCAATGTGGTACCAATATATAAAAAAGGACCAAGATATATCCCGGGAACTACAGACCAGTTAGCTTAACATCAATAATTTGCAAGCTCTTGGAGGGAATAATAAGGGATTATATACATGATTATTGTAACGAGAACTATATCATTAGTG
>BLSH010037988.1:147430-197991 GCA_018402905.1 Glandirana rugosa
ATGATCCTTGCTGGAAGATGTTAACTGGGATAAAATTCTAGGAACAATGAATGCAGAGGAAAAATGGAAGTGCTTCAAGAACACACTAAACAAAGGTGTTAGCCAGTGTATCCCAACAGGAAATAAAATTAAAAGAGCTAATCAAAGACTGGGATGGCTTAACCCCGACATAAAGGCACACATAAAAGCAAAAAAGAAGGCCTTCAAAAAATACAAGGAGGAGGGGTCTCAGTCAGATTTTCAGTACTACAAAACACGCAATAAGAAATGCAAAGGTGCAATCAGAGCAGCTAAGATTGAACATGAAAGACACATAGCTGAGGAAAGTAAAAAGAATCCCAAGAAATTCTTTAAGTATATAAATAGTAAGAGAGGGGGGTCAGATCATATTGGCCCAATAAAGAGTGATGAAGGTATTTTGGTTACAGAGGATGGAGAAATGGCAAAGGTGTTAAACTCATTTTTCTCCTTGGTATTCACAAAATAAGCAGGGGATCAATTATTCAGAACTACAATGCTGGTCCTCATGACACATCACAGGAAGCACCCTTGTGGCTGACTGAGGGTGAAATCAGGAATAGGCTTGAAAAACTGAACACCAGTAAGTCACCGGGCCCAGATGGCTTACACCCAAGGGTCCTTAAGGAACTTAGCCAAGTTATTGCCAGACCCTTGTACCTAATTTTTAAGAGCAGTTTTCTGGCTGGTATGATACCAGCTGACTGGAAGAAAGCCAATGTGGTACCAATATATAAAAAAGGACCAAGATATATCCCGGGAACTACAGACCAGTTAGCTTAACATCAATAATTTGCAAGCTCTTGGAGGGAATAATAAGGGATTATATACATGATTATTGTAACGAGAACTATATCATTAGTGGTAATCAACATGGTTTCATGAAGAATCGTTCTTGCCAAACCGATCTATTAACCTTCTATGAGGAGGTGAGCTGCCACCTAGATAAAGGAAGGCCTGTAGACGTGGTGTATCTGGACTTTGCAAAAGCATTTGATACAGTTCCCCATAAACGTTTACTGTACAAACTAAGATCCCTCAACATGGATCAAAGGGTGAACACCTGGATTGAAAACTGGCTGCAGGGGAGAGTCCAGAGGGTGGTAATAAATGGGGAATACTCAGAATGGTCTGGTGTAGAAAGTGGGGTTCCCCAAGGTTCTGTCCTGGGACCAAGCCTTTTCAATTTATTTATAAATGATTTGGAGGACAGGGTGAAGAGCTCAATCTCAATATTTGCAGATGATACCAAGATAAGCAGGGCAATAAACTCTCCACAGGATGTGGAAACCTTGCAAGAAGATCTGAATAAATTAATGGGGTGGGCAGACAAACGGCAAATGAGATTTAACGTAGAAAAATGTAAGATAATGCATTTGGGTACCAAGAACATGAACACAAACTACTCACTAGGGGGAGAGCCCCTGGGGGAAACTAGGATGGAAAAAGACCTAGGGGTCCTAGTAGAGAACAGGCTCAGCAGTGGCATGCAGTGCCAGGTTGCTGCAAGCAAAGCCAACAAAGTGTTGGCATGCATCAAGAAAGGGATAAATCAATAATTCTCCCACTATACAAGTCTCTGGTAAGGCCGCACCTGGAGTATGCCGTCCAGTTCTGGGCACCAGTCCTCAGGAAGGATGTCCAGGTATTGGAAAGGGTTCAGAGAAGGGCCACAAAGCTAATTAAGGGATTGGAAGACGTTAGTTATGAGGAAAGATTACAAGCACTGAACTTATTCTCTCTGGAGAAGAGACGCTTGGGAGGGGATATGATTTTAATGTACAAATACTGTACTGGTGACCCCACTAAAGGGACAAAACTATTCAGCGCAAGGGGGTACACAAAGACACGCGGCCATTCACTAAGAATAGAGGAAAGGCGGTTTAACCTTAAATTGCATAGAGGTTTCTTTACGGTAAGAGCAGTGAGAATGTGGAATTCTCTTCCACAAGCAGTGGTTTCTGCTGGGAGTATAGATAATTTCAAAAAACTACTAGATGCACACCTACGGGACCACAGCATTGAGGGATATACAATGTAATACTGACATAAAAGCACACACATAGGTTGGACTTGATGGACTTGTGTCTTTTTTCAACCTCACTGACTATGTAACTATGTAATAACAACTGTACCCAACAGAATCCTCTCCGGAGGAGCCAGCCGTGCCTACACCGCCACCTGTAAAACTTTGCGGCCAAAAGCAGCATCCGCGGATGCTGACACATCAACTTTGTAAAATTTAACAAAAGTGTGCACCAAGGTCCAAGTAGCCACCTTGCACACCTGAGACACCGAAGCCTGGTGTCTGAAAGCCCCGGAAGTGCTAACTGCCCTGGTGGAATGAGCCGTGACCGGGAAAGGGGGTTCTTGGCCCCGAACCGTATACGCATGGGTCACTGTCTGATATGCTAGCAGAGCTGGGGGGTTATATGCTGGAGTGAGGACGGCCCCCTGGGAGGGGTCAGTTTGCTTTTTTCTTTTTTGCCTAGTCTACTCCTAGTAGGATGTGCATAAACCCCACTTGTCAAAGAGAAGGCTGCATCTGTCAGTGAACGTAAGAGAAAAATATTGTTTTCAAAATCATCGCTCTTTGTTTGTTTATAGCGGCGATCAGAAATGACGCAGATGCGATCAAATACCACCAAAAGAAAACTCTATTTGTGGGAAAAAATTATATAAATTTAGTTTGGGTACAACATCGCATGACCGTGCAATTGTCATCCAAAATGCGACACCGCTGAAAGCCAAAAATTGGTCTCGGCAGGAGGGGGGTTTAAGTGCCCAGTAAGCAAGTGGTTAAATACATCAAGGAAGTGAATAAGGTTCAGGAGGGCAGTCTTTGAAATATGAAACCAAAATCAAGAACACGGGGACATGACCTCAAACTAACTGGAGGGAAGTTCAAAACTAATCTTATTATTTTACTGAAAGGGTGGTTGATGATTGGAATAAACTACCAACAGAGGTTGTGAGACAGTCAACAGTAAATGGCTTCAAACATGCTTGGGATAAACATAAATCTGTAATCAGACAACAAGGTTAATGTGAAAAAAAACAAAACAAAAAAAAGGGGCAGACTCAATAGACTACTCAGCCTTTTTCTGCCGTCACTTTTCTATGTTTCTATGTACATCTATATAAAGAGGCATGCTGAGAAATAACTGCCAATGTATAGCGGTACACTAAGCACTGACCACTAATTAAGGAAACACACTGAGCTTTAACCACCAGTGAAAGGTGGCAGGCTGAGAACTAGCAGTGTAACAAGACACACAGAGCACTGAACACCAACGTAACTGGATGCACTGAGCAACAGTGTAAAAGGGCACATTAAGCAATAACCGCCAACATAAGAGTGCACACTGAACACTGACTACCAATTAAGGAGATGCGCTGACCACCAGTGTAAAGGGGCATGCTGACCACCAGTTCAAGGGGGCATGCTCACCACAAATATAAGAGGGCACAATGAGCACCACTGTAAGTGGACATGTTGAGTAAAGTTACCATACTGACCACCAAGATAAGGGGACAGTTACTCCTCACCACTGCACTCTGAAAGTTGTGCTGTACAATGACATAGGTCTGACCCCTGCATTCTGGCTGTTGCACTGTATGCAGTATATTGTAAATCGCATAGTTATGCCTGCTGCAATGTATACTTATCCATCATGCATCTACATAACCCCATCTAGCATTATTTTTACTTAATTATCTCTTGTGACTGTTGGGACATGGATGCTTCTTTCAATAAATTTACCAAGCCATATAGCTACCCATTGGTGACAACATTTCATTAATGTAAAATAAAGCTGAACTTAATTCAGCCATAAAATGTCCCTAGTTCCAACCTCCCCACCACCACAGAACCAGGGTTAAATTCTCGTTTAGTTAAGGGGCGTTTTCAACCAGAGAAATACTAACTTTATTTCTCCCAACCCTGAAAGCTGGCAATCCTCTTACTGATAGGTTGGCTGACCTTTGACAGCCTCACATACAAAGCAGGACGTCGAGGCATCAAAAAAAGCCACAACCAGTGAAGAGAAGCCTGCAGGAGGGAGGAGTAAGGTAAGTGTTCTTTTATTTTAAACTTCTCTAGACTAACAAGCATTTAACCGTTGCTTGCTTGGCACAAAATATGGACATGGCCGACTGGATTTCTGCTTTAATACTTCATATAAATTCTCAATACGCCTTGACATTTTGCTTAGCTATGGCCACTCCTCTGAGACTGCATACACTATATATGGTATTTTCAGTGCTGTCCTAAACTCAGTGGGTTTTAACACCCACTACATATAACTATGCTACATTTTGAACAGTGTATACAATCTTTTTGGTAAAGCCATTGCTAAAGAAGAAGCAACTGTCATAGAGAACATTTAGCTCTACAGTGAGCATATGTGCAGGTGTTTTGTCAAAACAGCCAACTCGTTGAAATCTCAAACCACATCACTTTCGGTGACTCTCCAGCATCAGTACTTGGGCATTTAGACGAGTCGGCTGTTTAGACACAAAACCGGCAGTGTATACAGTACGGTACATGATATAATGAGTGGACATTGTTAGTCTGCCCGCTACTAACCAACAACATGGCTGTCTCCAAGGTGGTGACAACTTTTTTCCTCCTTACCCACTGTTCTGTCAAAACAGCCAACACGTCGTGTACCATAGTGTATACACTGTCAGTGTTGTGTCAAAACAGTCAGCTCATCGAAATCTCCAATAACTGATGCTGGACAGTCACCGGAATTGACGTGGTTAGAAGTTTTGAAAGAACACCAGAATTATCAGTAGATGTTTATCTTCCACTAAAGAGATGACAAGCAGAAAAGGCAAAAAAGGAATCACAAAAATACATAAATAGTGAAGCAAACCACATTAGGACTACATTAAGGGGTCTATTTATAAATGTTTTCACAGAAGAATAACTATATAACTAAATATTGGCTGAAAGGTGTGTGAATCTTACATGAAAAAAAAAAAAAATAGACATTTATAAACAGTCCCCTTGCATTTTTAAGCAATCACACCTTCAGAAAACAGCAACCATGCAGTATATGTTTATATTGCACTTATTTATTTCAATCATTTTAAACAAACAGGGCAACAATAGTTTTACTCACTTGGCATGGTTAATTGTACCCAATGTCCAGTAATTCGGTACCAGCTTCTTTTCATGAGGTAGTGATCGCCTAGTCTGAAAAAACGTGTGATGTTCCACACAGGATTTCCAAAGGTTTTTACACGCGCGATAATTCAGCATATTGAAAGCAATAATTTGGTCTCTACATTCATTCTGCAACACACATGAACATGTTATAAATATAGACATATAAAATAAAAATATTTAATTGTTAAACTAAATCTCATAATGAAGTTAAAATTGCCCTACCACTTCAAGTTCTTAAAAACATAAAACAATCTAAGCACTGAGTTCAGTGGAGGCGAGCACTGACCCTCCGTAATAGGTTGGTGGGTTCTGGTAAGAGACAGTGGTTTGCGGTGTGTCTCTGGTGAAGGGCTGCATGGAACATCTTTCAAAGCACTTCTATCATTTTACAATATCTATTTCTGTTTTGGACTATTGTGGACTATTTGCAATGCAAACGTTTTTTTTCATAATATGTTGCATTGGTTATACATTTGCTTTTTGATGCGCTGCTGAATCTTTACTCAATCAAAGCAGGATATTCCTGAACTTGCTAGACTTTGGCAGCAGAAATCTGGTCCTAGAAGATCCTAGTGCAGGAGAAGTGAGTATGCAGACAAGGGGTTAGGTTCACATAAAGGGAGGGTTAGGGTTACAGGAAGGGTTAATGTTAGGGTTAAGATACATTTTAGCTTTATAAATAGTAGGCTAGAGTCCCATCATTTCTGCTGTATTTTGCACAGGTTGATGTATTATAAATACATTTGAATTAAAATGCATTGACATCCAATTTCTTTTTTAATGCATACATTGCATTGATGTGCATTTCTTTAAAGTGCTGCATTGATGCAGAGTTTTTATTCTATACACAGCAAGAGCAAAAATACATTGGGGGGAGATTTACTAAAACTGGAGCATGCAACATAGACACCAATCAGCTTCCAGGTTGTATTGTCAAAGCTTAACCACTTGCTGACCAGCCACCGTCGTTTGACGGCGGCAGGTCGGTTATATTGTGCAAATTGCTATAGCTGTAAGGCAGTGCTTTAAGAAATTTCAGGAGGCGCGCGTGCCCGCTGCACGGCTCTGGAGCCGATGAGCATGGCCGGAATGGGGATCCGTTCATGTAAACAAACGGATCTCCGTTCTGACAGGGTAGTGGAGAGAGATCTGCTGCTGCCAGTGATCTGGAGCAGCTTTCTCTCTCCACCCCCAGTCACTACACTCTCCCAACAGTTAGAAACACCTACCTAGGGAACACTTAACCCCTTGATCGCTCCTAGTGTTAACCCCTTTACTGCCAGTGACATTTATACAGAAATCTGTGGCTATTTTTAGCTCTGATCACTGTATAAATGTCAGTGGTCCCAAAAAAGTGTCAAAAATGTCCGATCTGTCTGTTGCAATGTAGCTAAAAATGACACATCACCGCCATTACTAGTAAAAATAATAAAAATAATAATAAAAATGCCATAAATCTATTCCCATAGTTTGTTAAAGCGATAACTTTTGCGCACCCCAATCAATATACGCCTATTGCGATTTTTTTTTTACCAAAAATATGTAGAAGAATATATATCGCCCTAAACTGAGGAATAAATTAGTTTTTTATATATTTTTTTTGGATATGTATTATAGAAAAAAGTAAAAAAAATAAAAATTTTTTTTCTAAATTGTCGCTCTTTGTTCATAGCGCAAAAAATAAAACCCTGCTGAGGTGATCAAATACCACCAAAAGAAAGCTCTATTTGTGGGGAAAAAAGGATGTCAATTTTTTTTGGGTACATAGCCGCACGACCGCGCAATGGTCAGTTAAAATGATGCAGTGCCATATCACAAAAAGTGCTCTGGTCAGGAAGGGTGTAAATCCTTCCGGGGCTAAAGTGGTTAAAGCAAAACTTTTTTTTTTGTTTTGGACAGAGTGCAGAGGGATTAGAATGCTTGGCAATTTTCATTGCTGTCTGTGCCATCTGTAAGGAGATTCACCCTCTCTATTTGTCCTGTTTACCATTATCATTAAAAGTAAAAGTAAAAAAAAAAAAAAACACAAATTTTGGGTTGTCCCTAGAAAAGTAATAGAGGGGAAACCTTCCAATGGGTACACTAGTTCTGGAGACCTGGGGGTCCCCAAGGAATTCCCTTACTTTTCAGGGAGTTTCCTGTCACTTCCTGTTTGGCTAGAAACTGGAAGTAAAGTGAAATCTCTGCAATGGGATACAGATGGCGAAAAAAATCTTACAGGGGGAGTATAACCCTTCTTTGCTCTATCCAAAATGAAAAAAAAAAGTTTTGCCTATAGTTATACTTTAATTAAACAAGCTGAAGTCAGAAGCTGCACCAGATTATTAGTGCGTTACTTTTAGTAAATGTCCTCCATTATTTTACTTTCCTTAGTGTGTGTTGCAGTGCCCTTTGATGCACTGTAATGTAATGTAGTATTTTTCTCCCACGAGATATCAATCCAGCACCCATGAACTGAATGGGCCTTAGTGTTAGGGTTACAAGTTACTATTAGTGTTATAAGAACGTTAGTGTGAATGGGCCTTAGAGTAGGGCCTCACTTACACTGTCATATGTAGAACCATTTCAATACCACTGTATAACATCCTAACAGAATGGGCATACAATAATCTGAAAACAGACCAAGGAGGTGCACCACTCCACAGTAATTATTCTAGGCACAAATCATACCATCAGGGCCTTGGCTGCGTGCACTTTAAGGCTGGGTTCACACTATCCGACAAAAAAACGGTCCAACTTTCCTTCCCATGTTGACACGACGCGTTCTCCTTCACGAATGCCCTCGCCGCTCTGTGCTGTGCCTTATATTGGCATGGGGCGTGGCCACCAGATGACATCACCTGGAGGTCCCGCCCCATATGAGGTCACATCCTGGGGGCAGAGCTGTGACCTCATATGGGGCGGGACCTCCAGGTGATGTCATCTGGTGGCCACGCCCCATGCCAATATAAGGCACAGCACAGAGCGGCGAGGGCATTCGTGAAGGAGAACGTGTCGTGTCAACATGGGAAGAAGAAGGAGAAGGAGAAGAAGAAGAAGAGAGGGAAGAGGACAGCGGAGAAGACCGGCAAAAGAGCAGAAGACGCCGCAGAGAAGAAGAAAAGACCCCTCAGAAGATGAAAGACCCCGCAAAAGAGCCGAAGAAAAGAAGACACCGGAGAGGGGAGAAGACCGCCGGAGCAGATTTAATAAAATGTTTTAAAAAGCTGTGTGTTTTTTTTGTGTACATATTTCTTTCCAGGTAAATGGGTAGGGGTACGATGTACCCCATACTCATTTACATAGGGTGGGGGCCGGCATCTGGGGGCCCCCTTGTTAAAGGGGGCTTCCAGATTCCGATGAGTCCCCACCCGCAGACCCCGACAACCACCGGCCAGGGTTGTCGGGAAGAGGCCCTTGTCCTCATCAACATGGGGACAAGGTGCTTTGGGGTGGGGGGCGCAGAGCCCCCCCATGCCCCAAAGCACCCATACTCCCCATGTTGAGGGCACGCGGCCTGGTATGGTCCAGGAGGGAGGGGGCCGCTCGCTCGTCCCCACCCCCCTTTCCTGGCCTGCCGAGTTGCGTGCTCGGATAAGGGTCTGGTATGGATTTTGGGGGGACCCCACGCTGTTTTTCGGCATGGGGTTCCCCTTAAAATCCGTACCAGACCAAAGGGCCTGGTATGCTTCTGGAGGGGGACCCCATGCCAGTTTTTTCTTTAAAAATATGGTGTGGAGTTCCCCTTCAAGATCCCTAGAGCACAAGTCGCATGCCAAAGTCGGATCAGTGAAGACACTGATACGACTTTGATCCGACTTCAATGCCTTTCAATGGGCTGAAGTAGGACCAAAGTCAGACAAAAGTAGTACAGGAACCTTTTTCAAAGTCGGACCGACTTTGAAAAACACAAATCGGAGCAGTTAAGACGGCTCTCATAGGGAATCATTGTTTTTGTGACGTAATGCAACTTGTGCTCCTCATGTAGGTCCGAGAATCGGACTAGTGTGAACCCAGCCTAAATCTGAGCAAGGTTGTTACTTCTTATGAATTCTCCAAAGAAATGTATGTCAAGTTTTCCAATCCAATTTTTTCCACAGTTGTGCTTGACCCAAACCTGTCTAATTTGGTGGCCAAAACCAGGATCTCAGAAGGCAATTTTTAGTCAATTAAGGTCTAGCTTTGTAAGAAGCTGAAGTATTATTCAACCAGTAGGCACCTGAGGTCTTTATATAAAAGGGCTGAATGTCAGATGTCTGGAGAATTTACCATACATTCTCTGATCATTCATTTTTACATATAAATAACATTTACATACTGTATAAGAGCCCCGTGTACATTTGACCAACATCCAGATCTTTTGCTGTTATATAATATTGATTTCAAAACATTTACCATATTAATAAAATAAATATTTTCCAATCATACCTGGCTACTGTTTTCCCTGTAGATTCTCTGCATATTCAACAAATACTTACATTTTCATTCACCTTATGAAACATTTGCACGAAGCTTTATAATTATCAGTAAATTTGTGCTACAAATGCAGACAAATCCAAGTGGGATCACTTATAGGGTGCCTTGAAGGCCAGCGTTGGGCTTTAATGAAATAATAAATTCCATCACACTATAGTGCCCCAGAAAAATCAAACAGATCAGGAAGGTCGGAGGGAAAACTGGACCCGATTTACATAATTTTTTTGTAGGCTCACAGGCAGAAAAAAATAAGGAAATGGATCAGCATGGCCCTCGATGATACGCATAATAAATAAAACTAATTTACATGCCGGATACAAAAATATAACACACATTACTACTCACATTAAATTTGTATTTATATAATGCTCATATTTAGCAACTTCCATTTAGGGCTGTATGAAGGCAAACAAAATTTGCTATAACATTCAAGTAAATAAAGTCACTTACGTGCTTTTGACGTTGTTGTAAGAAAAACTTTTTCCTTTTAAAAGATATTTTGATAATATTTACCCTGGGGAGAGATAAAAATGATAACTGTGTTCTTCAAAGCAAATCTTTTACAACATTGGCATATCTAAATATGAGATTACCAGCAAAATGTTCCCAGGACCAATAAATTAGACACTGACCTTACTATAGTCTAGAAATAATACTAAGCAAAATGAATGCATGAATTGAACTGGTTTCCAGAGCAGTATTTGCCTGCACTATGGCATTCAATTTGGTCTTGGAAGTGTGGACTATAATAGTGTGGTCATGGACAAGAATTCATCTCACCAAGAATGATGGAAGGTAAGACATTAGCAGTCCTTAAATGACCCATAGCCTGACAAGCCCCAAAGAGACCTTCTTCCCAACTAATCTGCAGCACAAAGGTGGTGAATTCTTTGCTCCCATTCCTCCAAAAGAAAAAAGAAAAAGATAGGTTTAGTTGTAGAAGAGTTGTAGTAGAAGAGATTTCCTAAATTACTGGAAAATCTCTTAAAGCGGAACTTCACCCAAAAGGGAAAGTTCTGCTTGTCTGCCTCCTCCACCTCCCCTCCTCTAAGTTTTAGAACTTTTTTTTTCAGGGAGGATAGGGTACCTGGTTTTGACAGGTACCAGCTCCTACTTCTGTGGCAATCCAAGTGGAAGTTCGCCCCCTCCCAGCCACTGCCTTTTGGGACGAGTCACAAATCCCAAAGCACAGCACAGTTCGTCACAAAGTCAAAGCTACCTTCCCCAAGTAAACATGCTGGCGCCTGGACATGAAGGAGGCAGAAGACCCAGCTCAGGTGTGGACGGGGCTGAATCCCTGGATTGGTGAGTGTACTATTATTAGAAGTCAGCAGCTATAGTATTTGTTGAATTTTTTTATTTCTAGGCCAAAGAACATCTTTAATGTGATAATTATCACTATTTTACTCTAAGATATGAAATAACTAAAGAAAAAATGATTTTTGTAGGATCAAATTTTTAATTTTTTTCCTCTTTAATGGCTTTTCCTAGAAGCTTCCTAGTTAAAACATACATGCTAAATGAAAATATATCTGTAATCAGACAATTTATAGCATCTTTATTTTGCAAAGCAGACTGACTAAAGGACAAAGCTAGTTTTCTAATCTGTGCACAACAGCTATTGACAAACAATTATTGTACAAACTTTTATTAACAAATGTTTAACCACTTCAGCTTTAACACCTGTACACTAGAGGTCGACCGATATGAGTTTTTCTTTGGCTGATGCCGATATTTAGAAATCGGTGCGGCCGATGGCCGATATATGATGCTGATTTGTTTGGACCGATATGTTAGGCCGTTTTTCTCTTTTTTTTTTTCCCTTCATCTCATCAAATCTAACAGTTTAGTAATAAGAAGTGATAGACAAAATTGCTTAAATTAAACATTTATGAAACTACACAACAAGCCTCCAATCAGTGCACTTGTATGTATAATTTTGATTAAAAAAAACTATGCATCTAAAATATTAAATACACAAAAATCAAAACTTTTGGGCGAAAAAAAAAATGGGCTAACTTTATGATTTCGTTTTTTTTTCATTCATTAAAGTGCATTTTTGCCAAGAAAATTGAGTATGAAAGACCGCTGTGCAAACATCGTGTGACATAAAATATTGCAACAACCGCCATTTTATTCTCTAGGGTCTGTGCTAAAAATATATATAATGCTTGCAGGTTTTACATGATTTTCTAGCAGAAAATACTGCATTTTTACTTGTAAGCAACAAATGTCAGAAAAGATTTAGTCTTTAAATAGTTAAACTGAGCTCTTCTACACACCATAGTTCATTCCTTTGATAAGTAGAAACATTGTATCTTCTTGGATCTTTTATCAGCGATGTTCTCAGACTTGGCAGACTGCCCGGATTTTGTCTTTCTAGGAGTGACTCAAGTCGCTCCGACTTAGGGAAATGTTCCTGTACTACTTCTGGGGTGACTTTAGGCAACTTGCATTGACTTCTATTTGACAAAAGTCCCTTGCAAGTCGCACTGAAGTCGCTTTGTGCGGGTCGCACCGAGTCGCACCCCAAGTCGCCCCCCAAGTCGGATCGCCCCTGTGTGAACCGGCCTAGTGCATAAATTAATCGACCTAGTTTGCAGCACAATCGGCCGATGCCGATTCATTAAAATATGCCAAAAATCAGCCAACATATCGGTCGACCTCTACTGTACACCCCTACCCCAAAGCAATTTTTACATTTCTGCTACAGTCCTGCTAATTTGGCAATAACTTTACCATTACTTAAGAAATCAAAGTAAGAAAAGTATACAGTATAGTTTTTAGAACAAACAAAATTTATGCAATCTATAAAAATTATAAAATTCAAAAAGCACACAGTGTTACTTGAGATAAAATTATTAAAATGCTAATTTTATAATTTGTCCCATTTAAAATTACAGTAGCATTATGAATTTGTATGCCAAAGTTATTTACAAGTGAAATAAAGGCTTTTTTTTTCTTTGCAACACTAAAAAATAAATAAACAAAACAAGTTGAGACGCTGTGTAAAATTTACATAAAAACCGAATGCAATGATTTGCAAACCTTAACCACTTGCCGACCGCCGATCGGCATCTGACGGCGGCAAAGTGGCTCGTTCCCGCAAATCGCCGTCATACGACGGCGGCTGCGGGAACGAGTTTAGTGAGGGCGCGCCCGCGCGCTCACTGTGTCCAGGGGGGCCAGGGAGCGGGTGCAGCGGCTTCGATTGCCGTCGGCCACCCGCGATGGCCCCCCCGGAGCGAGTGAGCGGAGGTCCGTGTATGTAAACACGGACCTCCGCTCTGTGTGAGGGGGAAGGGCTGTGATCACAGCCTTCCTTTACGTGAAGGCTGTGACCACTTCCCTTCCCCAGCTAGGCAAGCCCCCATACAGTAAGAACACGCCCAGGGACCACAGTTAACCCTTAGAGCGCCCCCTGCAGGTTAACCCCTTCACTGCCAATGGCATTTACACAGTAATCAATGCATTTTTATAGTACTGATCGCTGTATAAATGCCAATGGTCCCAAAAAAGTGACAAAATGGTCCGACATGTCCGCTGAAATATCGCAGTACCGCAAAAAATCGCAGATCGCCGCCATTATTAGTAAAAAATAAAAAAAATTAAAAACCCCAAAAATGAATTACATCCGTAAACGCGACCACTTTTGCGCAAACCAATCAATAAACGCCGGTTGCGATTTTTTTTATCGAAAATATGAGGAAGAATATAAATCGGCCAAAAACGGTGAAAAAAAATGTTTTTTTATATATTTTTTTTGGATTTGTATTTTAGGAAAAAGTAAGAAATTTGGGTTTTTTTGCAAAATTGTTGCTCTCCTTTTGTTTATAGCGGCGATCAGAAATGACGCAGCGGTGATCAAATACCACCAAAAGAAAGCTCTATTTGTGGGAAAAAAGGACGCAAATTTAGTTTGGGTACAACGTCGCACGACCGCGCAATTGTCAGTTAAAGCGACGCAGCGCCGAATCGCAAAAAGGGCTCCGGTCCTAAAGCTGGAAATCCTTCCGGGGCTGAAGTGGTTAATAAACAATTTTATATTCACAACAGAAAATAGAAAACATATCACATATTTAAACTGAGAAAATGTAAAATTTAACAGAAAAATACCTAATTTTGAAATTGATGGCAGCAACAAGTCTCCACAACGTTAGGACATGGCCATGTTTACCACGGTGTAGCTTCCCCTCTTCTTTTAACAACACCTTGAAAACCTCTGGGAACTTAGGAGACCAGTTGTTGGAGATTTTGGAGGAATGTTGTCCTATTCTTGTCTGATATAGGATTCTAACTGCTCAACAGTCCTGGGTCATCATTATTGTGTTTTTAATTTCAAGACTTCAGGCAGACCAGTTAAGCACCTGGACTCGACTACAAGCCAAGCTGTTGTCATTAATGCAGTATGCGTTTTAGCATTGTTCTGCTGAAATATGCAAGGCCTTCTCTGAAAAAAGACGTTGTCTGGATGGGAGCATATGCTGCTCTAAAACCTGGATACAACTTTCAGCATTTATGGTGCCTTTCCAAACTGCCCATTCCATACTCACTTATGCATCCCCATACCATCAGAGATACAAGGCATTTGAAAGAAGCTCTAATAACAAGCCGTAAGGTCCCTCTCCTCTTTAGTCCTGAGGATGCAGCGCCCATGTTTGCCACAAATAATGTTAAATTTAGATTTGTCTGACCACAGAACAGTTTTCTACTTTGCAACAGACCATTTTAACCACTTCAGCTCCGTAAGGATTTACCCCCTTCCTGACCACAGCACTTTTTGCGATACAGCACTGTGTCGCTTTAATTGACAATTGCATGTTGTCGTGCAACGTTGTACCCAAACAAAATTGACATACTTTTTTTCCCAGAAATAGCTTTCTTTTGGTGGTATCTGATCACCTCTGAGGTTTTTATTGTTTGAGCTATAAACATAAAAAGAGCAACAATTTTGGAAAAAAAAACAATATTTTTTAATTTTTGCTCTAATAAATATCCAAAAAAAAAAAACGGAAAAAAAAAACAAATTTCTTCGTCAGTTTAGGCCGATTATATATATATATATCACAACAAGCGTATATTGATTGGTTTGCGCAAAAGTTATAGCATTTACAAACTATGGAAATAGATTAATGGCATTTTTATTTATTTATTTTTTTTTAATAGTAATGACGGCGATCTGCGACGATTAGAAGGGACTGTGATTTTGCGGCGGACAGATCGGACACTTTTTTGGGACCATTGACATTTATACAGCGATCAGTGCTAAAAATTGCCACTGATTACTGTGTAAATGCCACTGGCAGGGAAGGAGGAATTAACATTAGGGGCGATCAAGGGGTTAAATGTGTTCCCTTCTGTGGTGTTTCTAACTGTATGGGGGCTGGGCTGACTGGAGGAGGCGAGAGATCGTGGTTCCCTATCACTGGGAACAACTCCCGTCGGAACGAGGATCTGCTTTGTTTACACTCGCAGATGCCCGTTCTGCCTGTCTCGGGAGCGATCGCGGGTGGCCGGCAGACACCGGGTCTGGCCCACCCGCTGATTGGCTCCCCCGCTAGCCAGTGAGTGTGCGCAAGCGACCCTGGTGGCGCGTGAGCCCACACCACACGTTCCCGTGGCTGCCGTACAGCTACGGCAATTTGCGGGAACAAGCCGACCTGCCACCAAATAATGACGTTGGCCGGTCGGCAAGGGGTTAAATGCGAGGCAACACCTGCTCCAAGCTATTAACCCATTATACCTGAAGGTAAGTCCACAAGTGGGTGCAGGCTCTGTATAGCATATGCAAAGAGGAAAAAGTTACTGGATGGCCGCACTCCAAAAAAGAGGTTTCTTTATTAAACAGATAAAATCCAAATGGTCATGAATACAAGCACATCAGATTAAGGTGGGGTACAACAGCTGACACGTTTCCTATCACACAAGGACACTTAGTCATAGCTAAGGCTCCATGCACACTGGACGATATAGGGCTCTTTCAGCGTCGGGCAGCAGACGCTGCTAACAAACATTCTATTTGCAGTGTTTTGTAAGCAGCGTTTAGCGGGGTTTTTCGAGGTCTGCGTTTTTTGGCTTTTTTTTTTTTTCATTGGCTTCCATTGAGGACTGCAAAAAATGCCAGACACAGATATACCGGCGTTTACCGGCGTCTGGCATTTTTTGTGGTCAGGAGAACGACTTTTGAACGCCAACTCAGGGCGTTCAGATAACAGCCCAAAAACGCCACTGGTGATAAAAGACAATAAATGACCATGTGTGCATGGACACATAGGATAAAATAAAGTGGCGTTTTTGGGCTGTTAAAAAAAACGCCAAAACGACCAAAAACTTTCGTTTTTGAGATACAGTGTGCATGGAGCCTAAAGCCCCGTACACACGGTTCGACGATCGCACGTGCGATCGCGTTGAATCGTATGTTGGCTGTTGTATGCAGCATACTGACTGCACTACACGATCGTACGGCCGGGGAAAGAACGTTCAGGTGATTGTAATTAGCATCCAGCCATTCCTGACTTTGGCCATGCGTGTTTTGCACAATACAACTTTGTTGTACCAACTACTCTGTACACACGATACAACGGTAGTTTGAGAGCTTGTTGGTACGACCAAGTTTTCTAGTCTGCTCATACAACTCCCTTGTACGACCGTCGTATGTTCGACTGTTCAAATCGAGCATACGAACGATCGATATCGCATACAACGGTCGTGAGTACAACCTGTTGTATGCGATCGTCGAACCGGGTGTACGGGGCTTTAGTGTGTACTGGTGGCTAGTTGCATATATGGAGGTCCAAAGCCTGCACACCTGCTGAGCCAAGGGGAATCAGCTGGTGAGAAAGTAAAAGGAACGTCCACAGCTGCAGAAAATCACATAAAATTCAAAGACAAAAATCATGCAGATGAACATCAATGAAAATAGAATACCCTTTTAATCCAGAAGAGGCATATATATATATATACACATATGTAACAAGCAATGTTTACACAATCATCACACAAATTGCAATGTAAATCCATATATACATATGTAAATGGAATGATCAGTCTCGTGATACCATTAAAGTGGTTGTCAACTCTTGACAACCACTTTAAACTACAGGTAACCCTGTAATCAGGCTTACCTGTAGCTGCCTGTATATCTCCTAAACCTGTACAGTTTAGGAGATATACGCTATACTCGCATGTGCCAACGTTATTTGGCACATGCGCAGTGAAGAAATGGCCTCCGTGCCATTTCTTCACTGACAGCGTGACGCGCTTGGTGGCTCGTGCGAGAGTGACGTCACGCGACTCCGGCCAGTCACAGCGGCCCCGGAAGGAAGAGGGGCGAAGATGGACGCTTCCTACTGTGGGGACAGCATGGGCATCGATGGGAGGCAAGTACAATGCATACTAGCCTATTATGCTTCTTCATTGCAGGTGAATAAGAGGAAGTAAACCCATCAGGGTTTACTTCCTCTTTAATATACATATTCCATCTTAAACAGTGGCATGAATAACAGCATACATTCATATAGCTGATAGGCTAATTATATTCTAAAAATGTATCCAGAGTAAATGGTGTGACTAGATATAAAGATGGATAATGATTACTTAATTGAAAGGGTGAAGAAGTTTTATCTAGAGGAAAAACCGTAAATGGATACATTGGGGTTGATTTACTAAAGCTGAAAAGTGCAAAATATGGTGCAGCTCTGCAAAGAAACCAATCAGCTTCCAGAATTTGTTGTCAAAGCTTGATTGAACAAGCTGAAGTTAGAAGCTGATTGGCTACCATGTGCAGTTGCACCAGGTTTTACACTCTCCAGTGTTAGTAAATCAACCCCACTAAGTACAACACATCAAACCTTCATAGAAGAAAGAGAAGAAAAAGAGCAAAAAAGAAAGCGCAAGGAAAGTCACAAAGAAAATTAGAAAGCAAAAGCGAGAACGTTTAGTATGTGGGAATGCTGAACGGGACGGTATTGTGAACATCTAATTTCATAGATAGGAGGTCTCAAAGACAAGACAAGAGATCTCAAGGCACAATTGAAGCGTTTCATGGATGCTATCACATGAAATAACAAGTAAGGCCATACCATATCCACTTATCAACCGGGCCCCTTTTTTACATTTGTTGGTTACATGCTAAAAACTTTTTTTTGCTAGAAAATTACTTAGAAACCCCAAACATTATATATATTTTTTTTCAAACACCCTAGAGAATAAAATGGCAATCGTTTCAATACTTTTTGTCACACGGTATTTGAGCAACGGTCTTTCAAACGCGATTTTTTGGGAAAAATTTTACTTTTTTGAGTTAAAAAATAAGACAACAGTAAAGTTAGCCCAATTTTTTTGTATATTGTGAAAGGGGATGTTACGCCGAGTAAATAGATACCATACATGACACGGTTGAAAATTGCGCGCACTCGCAGAATGGCGACAAAGTCCGGTATTTAAAAAGTTCCATAGGTGACGCTTTAAAATTTTTTATTGGTTACCATGTTAGAGGTGCAGAGGAGGTCTTTTGCTAGAATTATTGCTCACACTCTGGCGATCGCGGTGATACCTCACATGTGTGGTTTGAACACCATTTTCATATGCGGGCGCAACTTACGTATGCGTTTTCTTTTCTGCGCGAGCTTGCGGGGACGGTGGCGCTTTCAATTTTTTTATTTTTTTTTATTTATTTATTTTTAACACGGTTCATTTAAAAAAAAAAATCTGATCAATTTTATTGCTATCACAAGGAATGTAAACATCCCTTGTGATAGTAATATATGGTGACAGGTACACTTTTTGGAGGGCTGGGGGATCTAAAAGACCCCCCCATCCCTCCTTTGCACTTCACAGTATTCAGATTACCAAAAACGTAGATTCTGAATACTGTCATTTTTTTTTTAAATTGGCGCCGTTAGCCGCAGAGTAAACCGGAAGTGACCTCGTAACGTTGATTCCGGAATTTGCCGAAGGATACCCGATCGGAGCCGATTACGGCTTCTATCAGGTCTCCTTCCAGCCGGCGGAGGCGCCGGATCGTCGCTCCGGTCTCCCGGTGGGACGGGAGGCCAGAGAAGAGAGGCGGAAAGCAGCGGGAGGCGGGGGGATGTCACTCCCGCCCCCTGGGATAACGACCGAGTGGCTCCCGAGCCAAATCGGTCGTTACCCCTGGATAGCCGACCGTCCGCTCTAAAAAAATGATACCGGGATATAGCCTGCAGCTGACAATTTTTAGATGCAGCTTTTCACAAATAGCTGAACCTCTGCCTATCTTTACTTCCGAGACACTCTCATTCTCCAAAGTACTCTTTTTATACCCAAATCATGTTAATGACTTGTTACCAATTAACCTAATTTGTTGAAAAATGTTATTCCAGCTCTTCCTTGTTAGTACCACTTACTTTGCCACTTTTCTTTTTGCCCTGTCCCAACTTTTTTTGAGATGTGTTGCTGCCATCTATTTCAAAATGATCTTATTTTTTTTTTCTTAAAATTGCACATTTTCTCAGTTAAACATTTGATATGTTTTCTATTCTCTATTGCTAATAAAATAAGAGTTTATGAGATTTCAAATCATTGCATTCTGTTTTTTGCAAATTATACACAGTGTCCCAAATTCTTTGGAATTGTGGTTGTATTTATACTGTATATTTTTCATTGACTTGTCAGGTTGCTCTAGCTTACATCTTACGCAGAATTAATCTCATCTCTTCGATCTGCAGATAAATGAAACAGAGTAGATACAAGAAAAACATGTAACTTTGTATCCCTATATCCCCTGTCTGAACAGTGTTTATAAACACTGTGTCAAGATGGTCCATTTTCTGACAGCAGCAGATTCTATGAATGTTGTGTTTACACAGAAACTCCTGACTACAATTATGACAGTCAGGAATTGCTGTAAAGTGCAAAGGAGAGAACAGCAGTGGAGCAGGAGGACAGGACCTACCACATAGGCCCTGTGTACTTGGATAATATATTACTTAAGAATAGGAAATATAAGACCAACAAATATTGCCAACTGCATGTTTTGTAACTCCATGGGACTTTTTAGGCAACCAGTCTTACAGTATATCATAAAACATAGTATCTTTATTCATACATCACACAATCTAAGCAATTAAAAACATATACTGGCTTACAATTTACATCAAGATAGTTTTCAATCCCAGTTAGAGAAGGTTATTTAGTTACTCATTGAAACATTGTTATACTATCCTCCTTGTGGTCATGTACACATTTGATAGGAGTGCTTCTAGTGATATACAGTTATATTGTTTCTACTTTTTTTATATTATATATAAGGGAGAGATCTCTATACTGGGCTTAAGGGGGGACAGACCCTTTTAATGTATAGGTGTGGTACTCCAGTTTACTTATGTATCTGATTATGTAGAAATGTTCCATTGGGAAAAACCTATTGTTATTGCATTTGTTAAGGTTATGTTCACCTTGGACATACAGTTCCATTTCCTCACACTCATTATACAGATTTGTTGTTGTTACAGCTAGCTCTGGGCTGTCCATAGGATCCTTTGTGTGCACATTAGGTAGCCTTTGATGGCCGCTTTGCCCTGGCAGGCAAGGAAATGAGGCGCTTGGATTTTTAATTGTGACAAGACAAAGTTTTGGCGGGACTTTGCAGGCAATACTTAAAAATTAGGTGTAAGAGTTAAAAATGCATTTATTTTATTATTACATCATATAAAATGACAAATATAGAAAAAATATTGCACACATGAAAAATAGAAATAAAAAAGTTTTACGGCATAGAAAATACTGGGCTGTAGGTGAATGCTCCAACATTTCGACTGGTAACAGTCTTCATCAGGGAGTTTGGATTTCATACAACAGTGTATTTCTAACATTGAAAAATCATAGCAATTAGAAATACAATCATCACATATACGGTGTCTCACAAAAGTGAATACAACCCTCCCATTTTTGTAAATATTTTATTATATCTTTTCCTGTGACCACACTGAAGAAATGACACTTTGCTACAATGTAAAGTAGTGAGTGTACAGCTTGTATAACAATGTAAATTTGCTGTCCCCTCAAAGTAACTCAACACACAGCCATTAATGTCTAAGAATTGTAGCAAAGTGTCATTTCTTCAGCGTTGTCACATGAAAAGATATAATAAATTATTTACAAAAATGTGAGGGGTGTACTCACTTTTGTGCATCAGCACAAACCAGATTATATAGAAAGAATTCAACAAATGAATATATAAAAAATATATCTTAATTTGGGTCACAATTGCAATGAGAGAAAGGAAAAGCATATATATGCATATCTGATCTCCTTCCAACACAAAAAAGAGTATATGCATCAATGTTGCAAAAGAGTATATCCAGCCTTGCCTATGTGACATCACATTTAGCATGACAAGAACAGACAAATAACAATGAAAAGCAGTACAAAAATGGGGGCTACAATTCATTACTGAGGGCTGAGTGGCCAGGGAGCCAGTCCAGCAATTACCCAGGTGTAGCACTGCCGACAGCCATGGACTCGTTGCCGCCATCAGCCATTTAAATACCTCCCAGGCTCGCCCCTGTACTTCATGGGAGATCTGGAGGAAAGGACACTCCCAGAAAACACATGGGTGCTTTTCACCAATGGCAGACTGCCATCAGGACGACGCTGACACGCACCTTCCCCACCACACATTTCCAGTGCAGACAGTGTCAGGAGAGACGCAGGGACCGGAAGGGCCCCAACGTCACATCTGGAACACCAGATGCCATAAATGATTGCCCCGAGGGAGAGCCGTGATGCAGACATGGAACAACACTTCGCCTCATATGGATGGGAGCCATCTAGAGTACGGAGTGAGAACCTCCACAGTTGGAAAAGGTACCTCCCATAGTGCATTGCACATGTGAAGGTAACCAAGGGAGGAGATGTCCCCCACTCCAGACAGTGATGGCTGGATGGAAGTCCTGACCCCACTGGAGCACAAAAATGGGGGGTGGGGGGGGGTGGGGAAAGGAGAGGAATGGAGAAAAAAAAAAGAAAAAGGCAAAGATGAAGGAAAATGGGGAACTCCGGCATCTGGCATTCCGGATGTGACGTCGGGACTATTCCGGTCCCTGCGTCTCTCCTGATGCTGTCTGCGCCAGAAATGTGTGGTGGGAAAGATGCGTGTCAGCGTGACATGCACGCTACATGCGGCATCCTGATGGCAGTCTGCCATTGGTGAAAAACACCCATGTGTTTTCTGGGAGTGTCCTTTCCTCCGGATTTCTCATGATGCACAGATGGCGGCACTTGGACCGTGGCTGTCGGCAGTGCTACACCTGTGTAGTTGCTGGACTGGCTCTCTGGCCGCATAAGGAGACACAATCCAGTCAGGTATTTAATTAGCCCTCAGTAATAATGAATGTAGACCCCGTTTTTGTACTGCTTTTCATTTTTTTTTGTCTGTTCTTGTCATGCTAAATGTGGTTTCACATAGGCAAGGCTGGACATACTCTTTTGCAACATTGATACATATACTCTTTTGTGTTGGAAGGAGATCAGATATGCATATATGTGCTTTTCATTTCGCTCATTGCAACGTTCCTTGTTTTTTTGTTTTTTTTTATATATTTATTATATTTTTTATATACTTTGTAGGGTGGCTGGCTTTTTTGCCCCTCCAATTTATTTGGCTGCGGTGCGTAATTTTATCTTTCTAGTATATTCCCTTGGCTTATTCCTGAATAAACCGGTTTACAGTAGCCATGTCAATTGCTGTTTCATTAACATTTAAGCAAGTATGGGTTATGTGCTTTTTTTCTGTCATATTTTGACATCCTCTGTATTTAGTACTTTCATATATTTATCCCATAGTCTTTTTTAATTCTCTTAATTGCATTCAATTATAGACCACTCCATCCTTCTCTGAACGATTTGTGGCTGGGCTCCTCTCTATCCTGGTCTCTTTTTTGGGGGGGGGGGGGTTCCCTGGGACTCTGCCGGTCTTTTTTTGGTCTATCGGCGCTGTAAGTTGTGACCCAAATTAAGATATATTTTTTATATATTCATTGTTGAATTCTTTCTATATATAATCTGTTTTTTGTTGATGGATTCATGAATTATATACTTATATGTGATGATTGTAATACTAACTGCTATCATTTTTCAATGTTAGAAATACACTGTTGTATGAAATCCAAACTCCCCGATGAAGACTGTTACCACTCGAAACGCTGGAGCATTCACCTACAACCCAGTATTTTCCATGCCGTAAAACTTATGCATTTCTATTATTCATGTGTGCACTATTTTCACTATAATTGTCATTTTGTATGATGTAATAATAAAATAAATGTTTTTTAACTCTTACACCTCATTTTTGAGTATTGTCTACAAAGTCCTGCTAAAACTTTGTCTTGTCTTGTGTATCTTTTGGGATGTGGCAATGATCTCAACTATAGGTGTCCTTTAAGAAGGCTGAGCCTCCTTGTTTTGCAAACTGGATTTTTGTATTGGCGGATATATATGTTTTTGGCACAATATACAGTATCTCAAAAAAGTGAGTACATCCCTCACATTTTTGTAAATATTTTATTATATCTTTTCATGTGACAACACTGAAGAAATGACACTTTACTACAATGTAAAGTAGTGAGTGTACAGCTTGTATAACAGTGTAAATTTGCTGTCCCCTCAAAATAACTCAACACACAGCCATTAATGTCTAAACCGCTGGCAACCCCGAAGTGAAAATGTCCAAATTGGGCCCAAAGTGTCAATATTTTGTGTGGCTACTATTATTTTTCGAGCACTGCATTAACCCTCTTGGGCATGGAGTTCACCAGAGCTTCACCGGTGGCAACTGGAGTCCTCTTCCACTCCTCCATGATGACATCACGGAGCTGGTAGATGTTAGAGACTCCTACACCTTTTGCTTGAGGATGCCCCACAGATGCTTAATAGGGTTTAGGTCTGGAGATATGCTTGGCCAGTCCATCACCTTTACCCTCAGATTCTTTAGCAAGGCAGTGGTCGTCTTGGAGGTGTGTTTGGGGCTGTTATGTTGGAATACTGCCCTGCAGCCTAGTCTCCAAAGGGAGGGGATCATGCTCTGCTTCATTATGTCACAGTACA
Source organism: Glandirana rugosa (assembly GCA_018402905.1). NCBI lineage: Eukaryota > Metazoa > Chordata > Amphibia > Anura > Ranidae > Glandirana > Glandirana rugosa. The sequence goes on from BLSH010037988.1 coordinate 171,165, forward strand.
TGTTGGCATTCATGGTTCCCTCTATGAACTCATGCAGCCCCAGACCATGACACTCCCACCACCATGCTTGGCTGTAGGCAAGACACACTTGTCTTTGTACTCCTCACTTGGTTGCCCCCACACACGCATGACACCATCTGAACCAAATAAGTTCATCTTGGTCTCATCAGACCACAGGGCATGGTTCCAGTAATCCATGTCTTTAGTCTGCTTTTCTTCAGCAAACTGTTTGCGGGCTTTCTTGTGCATCATCTTTAGAAGAGGCTTCCTTATGGGACGACAGCCATGCAGACCAATTTGATGCAGTGTGTGGCATATGGTCTGAGCACCGACAGGCTGACCCCCATCCCTTCAACCTCTGCAGCAATGCTGGCAGCACTCATAAATCTTTTTCCCAAAGACAACCTCTGGATATGACACTGAGCACGTGCACTCAACTTCTTTGGTCCATCATGGCGGGGCCTGTTCTGAGTGTAACCTGTCCTGTTAAACTGCTGTATGGTCTTGGCCACCATGCTGCAGCTCAGTTTCAGGGTCTTGGCAATCTTCTTATAGCCTACGCCATCTTAATGTAGAGCTACAATTCTTTTTTTTCAGATTCTCAGAGAGTTCTCTAACATGAGGAGCAATGTTGAACTTCCAGTGACCAGTATGATAGAGTAGGAGCGATAACACCAAATTTAACACACCTGCTCCCCATTCACACCTGAGACCTTGTCATTTCTTCAGTGTTGTCGCATGAAAAGGTATAATAAAATATTCACAAAAATGTGAAGGGTGTACTCACTTTTTGGGAGATACTGTATACGTGTGTATACTGGCACCACATGATGGTTATGTTATAACATGGAATGATGTTGTCCTTCATATTATATATCCACACTCCTAAGGAAGATAAGATACTCATCAAAACGTGTTGGGTTATCCTGACTTCTGGGACAAATACTGGAATATTTTAGAACAACATTTATAGTCCCTTCTGGTTGATTTGGGTATTGTTATAATATATGATTAAAAACCATCTTGAAAGTTTATATTTTTATGACGTATGAATTAAGATGCTATGTTTTATGATACACTGTTAAGACCTGTTATTTTTCTGCTGGTTGCAACCAGTATGCGTAACCAGCTGTGGATACTGGGTGTGCCACATATGCCCAACAAAAATTTAATCGAAGTATACATGGCATGTGTAGTACTTCCTTCATCTCCACTGCCAGTTTCCCCTTAGCATTTTCTGGAAATTGCCTGTTGTCAAGAAGACTGCCACAAGTTGCCGTGTAAACATAGCAGCTTTTAAAGCAGCCAATGTAAAAACAGACCTATTGATCTAGTGGGAGTAATTTATTAAAGGCAAATAGGCTGCTCACTTTGCAGGGGAAGTTTCCCTTAACTTAGTGAATGAGGTAAAGCCCTGCTGGGCTTCCATCATCCAATCATGTGCAAACATAATACTTTTTCAAAATAATTTCTTACACATTTGTGTATTCTTTGCAAAGTGAATTTCCACATTACCTAAGCCAAGTAAAAATCCCTTGCAAAGTGAAGATTTCCTTCCAAAATGAACAGCCTATTTGCCATTTGAAGAGCAGCCCCAGTAATTATAGACACTGTTTTAATCTCGGTATTAATCCTTGGATTAACATGATCAGTCCAAATTCTAATTCTTCTCCTAAGCAATTTTCTGCAGATTTTTGTTTTTGGTTTATTTCTATGTTTCTAACCATTAATATTTCAACTTTTTATTTGCTGACCAAAATATGTGTTAAGTAAATTAACATACCATGGATAGAAACTGGTGCAAATTTGCTTTCTATATATAGCTATGCCTCCTGAAGCAATACCAAGTAACAAGTCTAAGTTATGAAGATCCTGGGAAGAAAAAAAATAAGGAAAAAATAAGGTATGTTTCTGAAAGAACGTTTAATGCATTCTTATCATGCTTACTATTAAATTATGTTTTTGAATTATCTTAAAGGCACAAAAACGATTTTACATCACCATTATTTCAAAAATTGAATAAAACAATGTATCATGTAGGGTTGTGTGTCACAAAGTACACTTTTTTCCTCCATTTCAAGCAACAAAGTGAAATAATAAATCAAATTTACCCCAAAAATTGTTAACATTGGGAATATATTATACATGGCATTTAGGGAGGCTTTTATTCATTCTACATTTGACAATGCAGGCGAAATAAAGAGCCGGATTGTGCATGAAATGCATAAGAAAGGTTTTCTTATTATATTTTTACCCTAAATTAAAGGGTCTATTTTAATCTGCCAATATTGACTGCTTACCATATGACCACATTGTATATAGATATACTTATGGATTGTGCACTTTTTATAATCAAGATCAATGTGTTGTTTGGCTCATGTTATAGAGGGGCAGCAATAGACAATATTAAATAGACCCTAGATGGTGCCATTTAATCATCTAACACATTTACACAAATACAGCACAAAAAAAGATTTGAATTATAAATTTGTCTTTAAAGTAAAACAATTCCATACATACTTTATATTTGAAACAGCATGAATACATCAAACAGAGTTTATTTGAAATATATTTTCATGTATATACCTGTATCATTTCTATGATGTACCATATTTATAGCTATGTTTACTGTCACCACAGCTATTTATCTATGTTTTACAGTTTATCAGGACAAGCATTACAATATATTATATATTACAATATATTTCAAATAAACTCTGTTTGATGTATTCATGCTGTTTCAAATATAAAGTATGTATGGAAATGTTTTACTTTAAAGACAAATTTATAATTCAAATCTTTTATTGTGCTGTATTTGTGTAAATGTGTTAGATGATTAAATGGCACCATCTAGGGTCTATTTAATATTGTCTATTGCTGCCCCTCTTTAATGAGCCAAACAACACATTGATCTTGATTATAAACCCCCTTAAATTTTTCACTCTTTGTTATATTGCAGCCATTTGCTAAAATAATTTAAGTTCATTTATTTTCCTCATTAATGTACACACAGCACCCCATATTGATAGAAAAACACAGAATTGTTGACATTTTTGCAGATTTATTAAAAAAGAAAAACTGAAATATCACATGGTCCTAAGTATTCAGACCCTTTGCTGTGACACTCATATATTTAACTTAGGTGCTGTCCATTTCTTCTGATCATCCTTGAGATGGTTCTACACCTTCATTTGAGTCCAGCTGTGTTTGATTATACTGATTGGACTTGATTAGGAAAGCCACACACCGGTCTATATAAGACCTTACAACTCACAGTGCATGTCAGAGCAAATGAGAATCATGAGGTCAAAGGAACTGCCTGAAGAGCTCAGAGACAGAATTGTGGCAAGGCACAGATCTGGTCAAGGTTGCAAAAAAATTTCTACTGCACTTAAGGTTCCTAAGAGCACAGTGGCCTCCATAATCCTTACATGGAAGACGTTTGGGACGACCAGAACCCTTCCTAGAGCTGGTCGTCTGGCCAAACTGAGCTATCAGGGGAGAAGAGCCTTGGTGAGAGAGGTAAAGAAGAACCCAAAGATCACTGTGGCTGAGCTCCAGAAATGAAGTCGGGAGATGGAAGAAAGTTATAGAAAGTCAGCCATCACTGCAGCCCTCCACCAGTCGGGGCTTTATGGCAGAGTGGCCCGACGGAAGCCTCTCCTCAGTGCAAGACACATGAAAGCCTGCATTGAGTTTGCTAAAAAAAACACCTGAAGGACTCCAAAATGGTTAGAAATAAGATTCTTTGGTCTGATGAGACCGCAATATAACTTTTTGGCCTTAATTCTAAGCGGTATGTGTGGAGAAAACCAGGCACTGCTCATCCCCTGTCCAATACAGTCCCAACAGTGAAGCATGGTGCTGGCAGCATCGTGCTGTGGGGGTGTTTTTCAGCTGCAGGGACAGGACGACTGGTTGCAATCGAGGGAAAGATGAATGTGGCCAAGTACAGGGATATCCTGGACGAAAACCTTCTCCAGAGTGCTCAGGACCTCAGACTGGGCCGAAGGTTTACCTTCCAACAAGACAGTGACCCTAAGCACACAGCTAAAATAACGAAGGAGTGGCTTCACAACAATTCTGTGACTGTTCTTGAATGGCCCAGCCAGAGCCCTGACTTAAAAACAATTGAGCATCTCTGGAGAGACCTAAAAATGGCTGTCCACCAACGTTTACCATCCAACCTGACAGGACTGGAGAGGATCTGCAAGAAGGAATGGCAGAGGATCCCCAAATCCAGGTGTGAAAAACTTGTTGCATCTTTCCCAAAAAGACTCATGGCTGTATTAGATCAAAAGGGTGCTTCTACTAAATACTGAGCAAAGGGTCTGAATACTTAGGACCATGTGATATTTCAGTTTTTCTTTTTTAATAAATCTGCAAAAATGTCAACAATTCTGTGTTTTTCTATCAATATGGGGTGCTGTGTGTACATTAATGAGGAAAATAAATGAACTTAAATGATTTTAGCAAATGGCTGCAATATAACAAAGAGTGAAAAATTTAAGGGGGTCTGAATACGTTCCGTACCCACTGTATTACAACAGAATCTGTGTCCACGGTTTCTAGTTTCTTCATTACTGCTCTCATATTTTTTAAGTAATATCTTTGAAAATCCTTCTGCAAGATTTTTTACCACGGACTCTAGTGGTAAAATTTCCCCTCACAGTGCTGGAGCATGAGGGGGGAGAAGCTGGGGGGACTGGTCTAGCTGCGGAGAGGATCGGGTAGAGCTGCACGATTCTGGCCAAAATGAGAATCACAATTTTTTTGCTTAGAATAAAGATCATGATTCTCTCACGATTCTCGCGGCGTAATATATTAAATATACAAAAAAATTGGGCTAACAGCACTGTTTAGTTTTTTGAAAGGGTAATTTTTCCAAAAAAATTGCGTTTAAAAGTCCGCTGCGCAAACAGCGTATGACATAAAATATTGCAACAACCGCCATCTTATTCTCTAGGGTCTCTGCTAAAAAAAATATATAATGTTTGGGGGTTCTAGGTCAATTTCTAGCACAAAATAATGGATTTTTATTTGTAAACAGCAAGTGTCAGGAAAGATTTAGTCTTTAAATGGTTAAACCAAACAACTATAGAAGAGGAGTTCAATCTTTAAAGTAAATTACTTTGTATCTGTTAGCGTCTTTTATCAATGGTGAATTCAGAACTTGGCTCTCTGCCCAGACTTGGCTGTCTCCCCTGAGACTCAAGTCGCTCCGACTTAGTAAAGACTTCAGGCGACTTGCATTGACATTTATTACAGTCAAGTCGCACTGAGTCGACCCGCAAGTCGGACCCCATTAACTGCACTGAAAATCACGGTAATGCCCAATGGAGATCGCAAGGGGGGGTAGGTCGAGATCGCGATTTTAATACGATTAATCGTGCAGCTCTAGGATCGGGTAAGTAAATCTTTTGTTTTTTGAATTTCTAGACAAAGAAGTATAGTACCCTTGCAGTGCAGGCACAACCCCACTGCAAGGGATAATTTGGTGGTAGCCATGAGTTGGCCTTTAAGAACATATTGCATATGCCCTTTGCCACATAAGCTTACACTAATCGTTTTTCGAAGTGTTGTACTTTAATTTTGTTTTTGATACATTCAAATTTTATCAGTGAGCACACAATTAACCAAAAGAGGATGCACATTATTACTCAGCTCTCAGCCTTCACAAACACATGAGGATTTACTGCTAAGTTAGTGTAAGTACATAGGAGGCAAACATACTCTACCACTGTGCATTTCAACTCCGTAGAATTCAAGCGTTCTTGCAATGTTAATGTAGCATGACTCTGCTTCAGTTTGTCCAAGACCGCTTAAAAAAAAAAAGAAACAGAAAATAAATAAATAAAGAAGGAAATGTGTGTTAATTATATAACTACAAGTTTTGTTATTTATGGTTACTTTGTTATGCGGCATTAACCTTTTTGTTGCCTGGGCTTATTTTTATGTTAAAATATATATTTTCTGAAAAGCAGAGGATACGTAGAATAAACATATCATAGTTGCAATTTTTTTTATGCTGCAGAATATTTGCTGTTTGTAATTGTGTTGATTAAAAGATACCAAACATGTCAAATAGCCCAACAGTGCAGTGCTATACAACAAAACTATCAATGTCTGTGAAATCAATACCCTAACCAAACTGATAATAGATCACACTTCAAAATGAGCATACAAAAAAAATGTGCAACCCAAAAAACAAAGTTACATAGTTAGCCTGGTTGAAAAAAAGACAGCCCATCTAGTTCAACCATTAAAAGGAAAAAAATGTGATCTCAAAAGCACCGCATACTTATATTACATACATGTGCAACACAATACAGAGTCCATAAATCTTTAACAAATAAAAAAAAATAAAAACATGAATGAAGAAATGCATAATATGCGAATGCATCAACCACCAGTGAAATAAAAATTGCATTAACAAAAAAGTTCGTAAAATGACAAGGTCCAACTCCAGGTGAACAGAAGAGTGCTCTTCTCTTGTAATTCCACACTATATAGAGCAAAATTTTCACCCAGCGACAGCACAATCTGATCATCTCAATTAAATGACCTCTAAAATGATGTGAAGTCAGTAAGGCTTGTTTCCCCTACAGGGGTAATATGGTAGTATGGTCTCCCTTAGCAGTCAGATGATGGGTTTTAGGCTAAGCTTTCAACAAAATGTAAATTACAACATAAAAAAGACAGCCATTAGAGTGCTTACTGTATACTTTAATTTAAGTTAAATTAAGAGATTAAAACACTCAACAATTATCATAATCCATCAAGCAATGCAGCATCCAGAATGCAAACACAGAGACTCAGCACACATGTAATCCTCAATAGCAGCATTCACAGCATGACAACATCATTGAAACCCGCCTCCGCCTCCGCTCCCCTCCACCTTCAGAAGGTAAAAACCCATTGCCACCAGCATACTAAATAGCTGTGCTAGATAGGGGCTATAGGAACCAGTAAACAAACAGCAAAGCACATAATCCACACTACCCCCCCAAGTCCTGCTGCTTGTAAAGTAAGAGGATATCAACAAACAGCAAATCATTAACCCCTTAGGGTACATTTGCAGCACAAAAATTACTACTGGACAACACACATATAAAAACACCCTTATATGTTCATATACATTTTTTTTTTGTAAATATTTTAATATATCTTTTCATGTGACAACACTGAAGAAATGACACTTTGCTACAAAGTAAAGTATAGAGTGTACAGCTTGTATAACAGTGTAAATTTACTGTCCCCTCAAAATAACTCAACATGCAGCCATTAACCACCTTCCACCTGGCCTATAACAAAATGACGACTGGAAAGTGGTTCAGTTATCCTGACTGGGCGTCATATGACGTCCAGCAGGATAACAAGCCAGCGTGCGCCCACGGGGGTGCGCAGCATGGCGATCAGTGCTTTACCAGATGATCAGCTGTGTCCAATCACAGGGTAAATAGGAAGAGCCGTTTATCGGCTTTTCCTCCACTTGCATTGCCAGACGTGAGAAGAGCAGAGCCGATCGGCGGCTCTCCTGAGAAGGGGGGTCTGCGCTGATCATCAGCGCAGCCCCCGAGGATGTCCACCCAGGACCACCAGGGATGTCCACCATGGATCACCAGGGATGCCCACCCAGGACTACCAGGAATGCCCACTGCAGGAACACCTGGTATGCCAATTATTTCCCAATAGGGATGGCACTCAGTGCATATCAGTAATGCCTGCCAGTGCCTCCTGATCAGTACTGCCTAACAGTGCGATCTATCAGTGCCACCTATGAGTGCCCATCAGTGCCGTCTATCAGTGCCCATCAGTGCTACATATCAGTGCTGAATATAGGTGCCTCATCATCAGTGCCGCCTCAACAGTGACAATCAGTACTGCCTCATCAGTGCCCATCAGTGCAGCCTCATCAGTGCCCATCAGTAAAAAAAGAAAAACGTACTTATTTACAAAGTTTTGTAACAAAAACGTTTCTTTCTTCAAAATTTTCAGTCTTCTTTTTTAGTTGTAGAGCAAAAAATAAAAACCACAGCAGTGATCAAATACCACCAAAAGAAAGCTCTATTTGTGGGGAAAAAAAATGATAAAGCTTTTGTTTAGGTACAGCGTCGCACGACAATTGTCATTCAATATGCAACAGCGCTGAAAGCTGAAAATTGTTGTGGGCAGGAAGGGAGGAAGTGCCCAGTATCGAAGTGGTTAATATCCCAACCGCTGGCAACAAAAGTGAGTACACCCCTAAGTGAAAATGTTCAAATTGGGCCAAAAGTGTCAATATCTAGTGTGGCCACCATTATTTTCCAGCACTGCCTTAACCCTCTTGGGCATGGAGTTCACCAGAGCTTCACAGGTTGCCACTGGAGTCCTCTTCTACTCCTCCATGATGACATCACCGAGCTGATGGATGTTAGAGACCTTGCGCTCCTCCACCTTCCGTTTGAGGATGCCCCACAGATGCTCAATAGGATATAGGTCTGGAGGCATGCTTGGCCAGTCCATCACCTTTACCCTCAGCTGCTTTAGCAAGGCAGTGGTCATCTTGAAGGTGTGTTTGGGGTCGTTATGTTGGAATACTGCCCTGCGACCCAGTCTCCGAAGGGAGAACAACCCACAAGAAAAAACCCCCTCTGGACTTTAAACGGGAAGCCCAACTCCTCAAAAAAACATAATACATATAAGTACAAAAATATCTTTAATTGGCACAAAGCAATAATAATAAATAAATTACAATGAAGGACATGTACAATACAAGTGATAAGAAAACAAATAATGGTTAAGGGTTTTTTTCTTGTGGGTTGTTCTAGCAGCATCAGGGATGGGGACAGACTTGCTCCTATTTTTTTGTTATTAATTTAATTGGATTGCTTAAGAAATACATTTTTCATTAGTCTCCGAAGGGAGGGGATCATGCGCTGCTTCAGTATGTCACAGTACATGTTGGCATTCACGGTTTCCTCAATGAACTGTAGCTCAACAGTGCCGGCAGCACTCATGCAGCGCCAGACCATGACACTTCCACCACCACCATGCTTGACTGTAGGCAAGACACACTTGTTTTTGTATTCCCGTATGTCCCTTATTTATTATTATTATTAAACAGGATTTATATAGCGCCAACAGTTTGCGCAGCGCTTTACAAAATGAAAGCTGACAGTGCAGTTACATCACAATTTGGTACAAGAGGAATCAGAGGGCCCTGCTCGTTCGAGCTTACAATCTAAGAGGGAGGGTCAATTGATAAAAAAGGTAATAGCTGTGGGGGATGAGCTGATGTAGAAAGTAAGACAGTGTATTAGATAGAAGCAGGATAGGCTTCTTTAAAGAGAAAGGTTTTCAGGGATCGTCTGAAGATGGATAGATTAGGAGACAGTCGGACAGATTGTGGTAGGGAGTTCCAAAGGATGGGAGAAGCTCTGGAGAAATCTTGGAGGTGAGCATGGGAGGAGGTGACAAAGAAGCTAGAGAGCAGGAGGTCTTGGGAGGACCAAAGAGGGTGGCTTGGTTGGTATTTTGAGACTAGGTTAGAGATGTAGCTTGGGGGCAGAGTTGTGGATGGCTTTGTAAATTATTGTTAGTACTTTTAATTTTATTCGTTGGGTGAGTGGAAGCCAGTGAAGAGATTGGCAGAGAGGGGTGGAGGACACTTAGCAGTTGGTAAGGTAGAGAAGTCTTGCAGCAGCATTCATTATGGACTGGAGGGGGGATAATGTATGCAACGGTAATCCAACGAGGAGAGAGTTCAGTAGTCGAGGCGAGAGATAACCAGAGAGTGAATTAGAAGCTTGGTGGTGTCATTGGTTAAAAAGTGGCGTATTCTAGAGATGTTGCAGAGGCTAAATCGGCATGATTTGGATAGGGATTGGATGTGGTCCTGAAAGGACAGTTCAGAGTCTAGGGTTACCCCTAGCATCCTGGCATGTGGGGACGCAGTAATAGTTGTGCCATTGATCTTAACAGAGAAGTCAGGGGAAGGGGCACGTGGGGGAAGAAATATCATGAGCGGAGTTTTAGATAAATTCAGTTTCAGGAATTGCTGTTACATCTAGGCTGATATGTCTGTTAGTAAGGCAGTGATCTGTGAGGAGACTGATTGGGTGAGCTGAGGGGTAGAGAGATAGATTTGGGTGTCATCGGCATATAAATGATAGCGGAAGCCATGGGAGGTTATCAGCTGACCCAGGGAGGATGTGCAGATCTAGAATAGTAGGAGTCCAAGGACAGAACCTTGGGGGACCCCAACGGTAAGAGGAGTTGAAGAGGAAGAAGTGGAGTTGTAAATGACACTGAAGGTGCTGTGAGATTCGAACCAACGGAGAGCACAGCCATGGAGACCAAGCAAATTAAGTTTTTTGAGGAGGAGGGGGTGATCAACTGTATCAAAGGCAGCGGAGAGGTCTAAGAGTAAGCGTACGGAATAATGACCGTTGGTTTTTGCTGTTAGTAAGTCATTTGTGAGTTTTAGGAGGGCAGTTTCTGTGGAGTGCTGTAGACGAAATCCAGAATGAAGGGGATCAAGAAAGTTATTTTCAGTGAGGTGGTCACTCAGTCGGTTGTAGACTAAACATTCAAGGATTTTGGAAAAGGGAGTAAGGAGATGGGTCTTAGGTTGTTAAGATTGGTGGGGTCCAGTGTGGCCTTTTTTGGTATGGGAGTGACTAGTACATGTGTTAGAGGGTTGGGGAAGATGCTCGTAGAGAGGGAGAGGTTGAAGATATTGAAGATATGAGTTAAAGAGTGTAGGAAAGAGTCAGAGGGTGACTGTAGTAGTTGAGAAGGAATGGGGTCCAGGGGGTAGGAGGTTAGGTGGGCGTTAGAAGTTTAGTGACTTCCTCTATAGTAGCTGGGTTAAACGAGAGTATTGGTTGTGCAGCAGGACAAAGAATGTGAGGGGAGTGAGAAATCTGTAGAGAGGAGATCTCGAAACAAATTGTATCAATCTTATTTTTAAAGTGATTAGCAATCTCCTGGGCAATGAGTAAGTTAGTGGGTGGAGATAATGGAGGACGAAGTAGAACGTTAAAGGTAGAAAAGAGTTGACGGGGGCTCTGTGAGAGGTTGTTAATAAGAGTAATAAAGTAGGTCTGTTTGGCAGTGTGGAGGCAGGAATGGTATTTTTGGAGGGCAGATTTATATTGGCTGAAATCTTGCTGTGACTTAGTCTTATGCCACAGGCGCTCAAGAGCACGGCTCTTTTTTTTGAGGCTTCTGATGTCGTCTGTCTGCCAGGGTTGTAGCGGTCGGGGCCTGATTCTGTGTGTAGTGAGGGGGGCCAAGGTATCTAGGGTGGATGACAGTGAGCTGCTGTATATAGAAGTGGCCAGGTTGGGGCAGGACAAGGATGAGATTTTGACGTAGAGACAATCTGTAGCAGAAAAAAGAAGAGAAGGGTTAAGATGGCGAAGGTTTCTATGGGTAATTGTTTGGTAGCTGGAAGGCAAGGAGGAGGAAGACAAGGAGAGAGTGAAACTAATAAGGTGGTGATCAGAGAGAGGAAAAGGAATGTTGGAGAGGTTGCACGGAGTGCATAGGTAGGAGAATATGAGGTCAAGGCAGTTTGCATCAGAGTGAGTAGAAGCATGTGTCCATTGTTTTAGGTCAAAAGAGGAGGTTAGCCTCAGAAAGTTAGAAGTAGCAGGAGTGTTAAGATTAGCAGGGATGTTGAAGTCACCAAGAATGATTGTTGGAATTTCAAAAGAAAGAAAGTAGGGTAGCCAGGCAGTGAAGTCGTCAAGGAAGCTTGATACCGGTCCAGGAGGCCAATAGATCACAGCAATACTCAACGAAACTGGAGAAAATAGACGAATACAGTGAGCTTCAAATGAGGAGAGGGACAGAGAGGGGGGGTGGATGAAGAACTTGAAAAATGCTTTGAGGGGATAGGAGGAATCAAACACCCCCCTCCACCATGGGAGAGGGCATGCAACGAAGAAAAGTCAGAATCTTGAAGCCAGGTCTCCGTAATTGCAAGTAGGTTGAAGGAGTTTGTGATAAATAGGTCATGGACGGTGGTACGTTTGTTACAAACAGAGTGGGCATTCCAAAGGGCACAGGAGAAGGGGAGGCTGGTTCTAGGCAGAAGAGGAATAGAAAATAGATTGTGTGGATTGTGCCTGCTGTCAGAGGATTAGGGGTGCCGGGTATGTTGTCCAAAGGTAAATGATGGTGGTCCTGGATTTGGGTAAATATCTCCAGAGGATAGGAGAAGCAGAAGGGTGAGAGAGGTGATATGGGAGTGTGACTTCTGTGGGGGGACACTTAGCAGTGTACTGGAGGTTTTATTGGAACGTGGGTTCAGAAGTAGCAGGAGCTGATGAGTGCAGTAATAAGGTGAAGAAAGGAGTGAGGGTGATATATATATATAAGTGGTGGGGTGGAGAAGAGGGGTGAAGGACAGAGAGTTTAAGGAGAGAAGATGCAACTGTGAAAAGAAAAAGTAGGCAGTGCATGATACAGAGTGGGAGAATCAGACTGGATGAGAGATGAAAAAGTTCTATGAGGAATCAGGTCACCTGTAGTCTGTTTAGTGGTATGGAGTATTCTGTTTGTCGCTTCGCTGAAGTGCTAAGCCGAAGTGTAATACTTAATCCAATATGAATACCTTATCCAAGATGATATTTTTCAAAGCAATCCCTGCCAATGCAAACCAAGGCCTTTGCAGACCTTAGGGTAGGCCTACATTTATACTGAGTTTGGTGGGGGTATTGCCAATGAATCAATCAGTATTGCATAGGAGGGACACATTGCTAACAGAACGAACTTTTAACACCAAAGGAAGACTACAAGACACAGCAAGAAAGCAAAAGGGCAAGGCAATAAAGATAGCATTGGCTCATAATTTAAGTATAGACAATAAGAAAGCAAAATAAACATCACAGTGATATGGGCAGAGGCAAAGAGTTTGAAAGCAGCATAGATTACCATTTTGTTTCAAATATTTTTTATTGAGAGAAAAAGTAGCGCATACAGAACAGTATTCATATATGACAGCGTTACATAGGTGATAAGTCACAATCAGAGTGTTACAATTGAGTATAAAATGTGATCAGTTCACCATGTAGTTGCAATGTCTTATTATGGAGAATCCGGTATACCTTAGGAGAAAATAGTGTCCAGTGATGTTGAAACACTTAATACAAAACCAGTGAAAAAGGCTCTAAAATAAGAACAATTAAAGTAGGAAGAGCAGGAGTCAGGGGGTTTACTTCCCTGACTGGGATCCGGCTAGGTGGCCTCCTGTAAATCATAGCTTGTGTGGTAGGGAGAGGAGGGAAAAAAAAAGAAGAAATAAAAAAAAAAGGGGGAAAGACCTCAAGAGGCAAAAAAGGGGAAGGAGGGGATGGTTGGGGGAGGGGGGGGGGGGGGGGTGCTGGCTCGGAGGAGCCTGAAGGTGTGCAGCCAAGGTGGGGTTACTTCACCCATTGTCTATGATCAGTGATTGGTCGAAGTCCGGTGGAAGACCATGAGTGACCCATGGCCACCAGAGTTTTTCAAATATGGAGAGTTTGTCAAGATAGATGGCCTCAGTTTTAGCGTGTATAAACGCCTGGTTGATCCAGTGTTTAATTGGGACCATGGATAGTGTGGTGGATTTCCAAGCCTTGGCAATGGACTGTATGGTCGCCATTGTGACAAACAGTAGAAGTTTAAGGGTTGGAGGGTAGTTTGGGTGAAATTTGGATATCCTGGGGGGGACCAGGTACCACCTAGTGAGTACTTTGTAGTTGGTTTCCAAGGCAACAAAGTTAGGTGAGGCGGATATGGTGGATTGCCAGATTTGATTCCAATTTAGGTCGCCACTGTGGGAGGGTAGGTCTTTTTCCCATTTCCCAACGTAGGTGTAGAAATAGTAGCAGACAAAAGCAATGCATATAGGTAAGATATGAGGCCTCGTTTGTGGGGGTCAGTGTGACATGCCTGTTCAAACAGTGAGAGGGAGGGGACAGAATTGGCCGGGGGGGGGGGGGAAGTATTGTGTGTAGAAATGTTTTATCTGAATGTACCTGAAAACGTCAGTGGAAGGTAGGTGGTGGGTCTCACATAAGGTAGGGAAGGGAGTGATAACGCTGGATCTGAATAAGTGGTGCGCCCAGAGGCGGCCAGCCCTAGACCAGTTAATAAAGGAGTGCGGAGCGGTCCACGCTGGGTAGAAGGCTGCGTTATGTAAAAAGGAGAGTAGGGGACTGTGGGGTGATTGGAGACTAAAGTGTTTTTTAAGCCTGTCCCATAGGGTCAAGCTGTGTTTGGTAATTGGATTGTGAAGGTTACGGCGGTGAGATGGTTGTAGCCAAAGGAGATTGGCAGTGGACAGTGAATAACAGTCTACGGATTCCAGGGCCACCCAAAGGGGAATTTCCTTTGTCGCGTGGTATTTGGGGAGTACGGCCAACTGGGCTGCTTGGTAGTATTTAGCAAAATTGGAGACACCTAGGCCGCCTCGTATGCGGGGTGTGTAGAGAGTATGTGGGGGTAGGCGTGGTCGATTTGAACCCCAAATGAAGTGGGAGGCCCTACATTGGAGTATCTGGAGATAATGCGGTGGGACTTTGGTAGGAAGAACTCTGAATAAGTACAGGATTTTTGGGAGGATAGACATTTTAATAACCGTAATTCTGCCCATCCATGAGAGGGGGAGAGATGCCCATTTGGACATAAGACTAGTAAGGTGAGAAAGCATATTGGGATAGTTGGCTGAGTATAGGTCGGCTGGGTTGGGCGTGAATTTAATGCCCAGGTCTTGCTCTCCAAGACTTAGACTGGAATATTAGAGGGATATTGAACACAGAACAGAAATTACGAATTTTTTTAAAAAACTGTATGCAAACTCACTGTAAAGTATATTCCCATGATCAATAAGTTTAAAAGGCTAAAAATAAAACCTATGTGGCTCAAGGCCAAACTCACGGTTAAAAAAGTTATAAATGATAAGAAAAGTGCATTTAAAAATTATAAAAATGAGGGAGCACCATCATCTTTTAAATGTTAAAAAGAATATAACAGAATACGTAAAAAGGAAATCAATGACGCAAATAATCAAAATAAACGACAGATTGCAAAAGATAGTAGGACAAACCCCAAAAAATTCTTCAGATATATTAATAGTAAAATTGTCAGGTCTGAGCATGTAGGCTATTTACAAAATAATCTAGAGTGTCTGACTGGGGACAAAGAGAAGGCAAACTTATTAAATACATTCTTCAGCTCTGTGTATACAAAGGAGCATGGGGGAGCTCATGTCCACAATGGGGGTGGTAGTGAAAAAGTGAAATGGTTCAGAAGTATTTAGACAGAATTAAGGTAGAGAAAGCACCTGGACCAGATGGCAATCATCCACGGATCCTAAAGGAATTGAGCGCTGTCATTTCAGAGCCATTGTATCTAATTTTTAGGGACTCCTTAATGACTGGAATTGTACCACCGGATTGGCGTAGGGCCAATGTGGTGCCCATATTTAAAAAGGGATCAAAGTCTTTACCAAATAACTATAGACCTGCTAGTTTAACTTCTATAGCTGGGAAGATACTGGAGAGTTTAATAAAATACCACATAGATGAGTTCTTGTTGGAAAGCATTTGTTTAAGCAACAGACAGCATGGTTTCATAAAAAACAGAAGCTGTCAAACAAACCTCATTTCTTTTTAAGAGGAAGTAAGTAAAACCTTGGACAGAGGGGTGGCTGTGGGCGTGGTATACTAGGATTTTGCAAAAGCGTTTGACACTGTTCCCCACACGGCTAGTGCGTAAGGTAAAGTATACAGGCTTGGAAAGATCAGTTTGTAAATGGATAGAAAATTGGCTAAAAGACCGAATTCAGAGAGTAGCGGTTAATGATTCTTACTCTGAATGGTCTAAGGTTATCAGTGGTGTACCCCAAGGTTCATTGTGGGGCCCCTTACTTTTCAATATATTTATAAAAGATATAGGGTCTGGGATTAAAAGTAACATTTCAGTGTTTGCAGATGACACCAAGCTATGCAGTGGAAGAACGTCCTTACAGGATGTCTCCAACTTACAAGCAGACCTCAATGCACTGTCTAATTGGGCAACTATGTGGCAAATAAGGTTTAATATTAATAAATGCAAAGTTATGTACTTGGGAGCTAAGAATATGCATGCATCGTACATACTAGGGGGAGTACAACTGGGGGAATTCACAGTGGAGAAGGATCTGGGGGTTTTGGTAAATCATACGCTTAATAATGGCATGCAATGCCAAGCTGCGGTTTCCAAAGCAAGCAAAATCCTTTCTTGTATTAAGAGAGGTATGGACTCCAGAGATAGAGACATCATTTTGCCCCTGTACAAATCATTAGTAAGATCTCATCTGGAACATACAATTCAGTTTTGGACACCAGTTCTCAAAAAGGATATCGGGGAACTGGAGAAAGTGCAGAGAAGGGCAACCAAACTAATAAGAGCCATGGAGGAGCTCAGTTATGAGGAAAGATTAGACGAACTGAATTTATTCTCTCTTGAGAAGAGGAGATTAAGGGGGGATATGATCAACATGTACAAGTACATAAGTGGTCCATATAGTTAACTTTGTGTTGAGTTGTTTACTTTAAGGTCATCACAAAGAACAAGGGGGCACTCTTTACGTCTAGAGGAAAAAAGATTTCATCTCCAAATACGGAAAGGTTTCTTCACAGTTAGAGCTGTGAAAATGTGGAATAGACTCCCCCCAGAGGTGGTTTTGACCAGCACGGTAGATTGCGTTAAAAAAGGCCTGAATTCTTTCCTTAATGTAAATAATATAACTGGCTACTAACATTTTTAGGTAAAATTGATTGAGGGTGAATCCAATTGCCTCTCGGGGGATCAGGAAGGAATTTTTTCCCCGCTATAGCAAATTGGATCATGCTGGGGTTTGTTGTATGGTTATATATTATTTTTCTGTTTGTTTTTTTTGGTTGAACTAGATGGACTTGTGACTTTTTTCAACCTAACTATGTAACATTACAGTATATATATGTATTAAATATAAATTTGTAAACAAATAATAAACAAAAGGAGAGGGGAAAAAGAAATGAAGCACACCTCATACCACAGGATAAACATGAGACAAGGGGGGACAAACACTAATAAAACAAAAATTATTATTACATATCACTAATAAAACAATTAAGGTCAAAACCAATATTGAAACTTGCAGAGGCTAAATCAGGGGTCGGCAACCCGTCGATCGTGATCTACCTGTCGACCGCAGGCAGGTGACAGGTAGATCACCATTCAGCCCGTGCCCCGCCGATCCACAAGTGTCCCCTCTCACACTCCATAGGCAGAGCAGTGTGGCGCAGCATAAAGATTTCCCCTCTGCTTTGATGAATACAGACTCCCTCTCACATTGACACTGTGTCACCCACAGAGCAGAGCGTGCCTGTGTCTGGGCAGCGGTATGAGGAATGTAACGTGATACACCATGCCCCTCCACATAGGTGCCATGCAGGATGGGGCTGCTGAGTGGAGATGAAATGATCCATGACTACTGCACAGTAGCAAGTGCTGCACTGTCTTCTCCCCTTTGCCTCCCCATCCTATGCCCTCCCTGTCCATGCTCCACTGTTAACTTGTCCTGCACTCCTCTCTTGTTGCCTCCCCTCACTTCTAACTCTATGTCAGTCCCCGCAGATAACTTCCCTCTTCTCTTGGTGTCCCGCCCCCGATCTGCTGTCAGTCACCACAGGGGCCGGGGCAGGGGTACTGCCATCCAGCTGGTGCCAGCCTGATGATGATACAATGGGGCAGCTCATGAAGACAGAGGTGAGAGCAGAACATGGGGGAAGGAGGGTGTGTGTGGAAGGTGCTAGGAACATTCTACAGTCTGGGACACAGGGCTGGGGGACTGAAATCTCCCCCTGCACTGAGGACATCAAGTGTGTGGTAGAGTGACATGAGCAAGCATGGGGGGGGGTGAGTCCTGGACATGCTGGGACTTGTAGTGTGCAGGCAGCAGAGGAACCCCTGTGTGATATGAATGGACCACAACACTAGCATAGTGTCAGTGGTGACAATAGTGACCCTACGTATGCTCAGGGGTCTGTGCGGTCTCCCTGTCACATTCGGTTTTACATCTGGACAGGAGGGGCAGCTGGAGCGGCATATACAGGAACCGATTTCTTTCCTTTTCCCCTTGCAGTCGCTGAAAGCTGGCTTCTCCTCCCCTCCCTCTCACCGGCATTCAGAAGCTGCACTAAGAAAATATAGGAAATTGATTACTGTACATGCCGCCCCCACTGCCCTTCCTGTCCAGGTTACTCTTATTTGTACTGCTCAGGCCTCCTGTGTGCTCTCCTGTCCCCCTGCTCACTCCACAGCTTTGCCAGTTTCCCTCCTTTCCTCTCCCATCGGCTGCTGCTTTCAGGATGGAGAGAACACGAAAGGGTCAGTAAATATATAATATTTTCCAGGCCCTTCTTTCCTGAATGAACACAATGAGTGATCGGTACCTATCTCGCCTGTGTCCATTCATAACTGAAGCGTAGTAAACTGTGTTCGCTATGCTTCAGTTTGTGAATGAACCAGAAGCCCAGAGCAGTTCCCATTCATTCATTCTGTGCAGCTTAGGCTGCAGAGATGGAGGATGAGGATTGTATCCTCAATCTCCTTTCTCTGTCTAAAAAGTGAGACATGAGAGATTTATTTAGACCCCGATATTTCACCAAAGCCCCCCAACAGGAACACTAAAAAAATTTAAAAAGCAATAAAAAATAAAATAGTAAAAAAAGTTTGTATTATTTCTAACTGACACTGCCCACTGCTCAACTGACCCCATTCTCTGCCCTACCAACATCATACACTGCCCTATGGACACATCTACTGACACCATCCAAATGCTGTCCACTGCCCTACCACCAACCTCTGCCCTTCTGGCACTGTCAACTATCCTACAGACTGACACAGTCCCTTTTTAAGGTAGTGTAAGTATATATTTTTACAGTAATATTTATATTACTATCTTTTTTTAAATTGTCATTACTATTTAGTTAGGCCTTGTTAGTTACTTTCTTTAAAAAAAAAAGAAAGGGCGTCAAATCCTGGTGATCTAGGATCTCTTTAATGTTGTTCAGGTAGATCTCCGCCTCAAAAAGGTTGCTAACCCCTGGGCTAAATCTTTCCTTTTCTACAAAAAAAATGCATTTTCACATGATTAGATGATGGAAGTCAGCAGAGCTTCCCCTTATTAACTAATCTCTGGAGCAACTGCAATTGCAGAGTGCAAAATCTATTTGCCTTTAGTAAATCAACCCCACTGTGGTTATTTTCACCCTTATTAATATTTACATATGTGTCCCCTCAAACACCATTAGACATACTCCCAACATACTGGATGCCACAGGGACACTCCAGCATGTACACCACCCCTTAGTGGTACAAGAAATAAATCCACAATCTTGTACTTTCTTTGTGTGGCTGAGACCACAAAATCTTGCTTTACATCTACTGCAGGTCTAAAAACCAGTTCCTGTGAAAAACGAGAAGTCTCTCTTAGGAAGGGGGTCTATTACACTTTTTACTAGTTTTTCTTTTTTGTCTCCTATAAGCAAATTTAGAATGTTCAGGTAAAACTGGGCCCAAATTTCTCTTCAAAATGCCCCAAATATTTCCTAATGATCTTTTCTATTTTCTTATACTGTATGTTCTAGTCTAAAAACAGAAAATCGAATTCTTCATTACCAATTATCCTCTTTACCCTTAATCACCACACTCTCCAACTCTTAATTTCTTTAGTTATAAACTTTTGCTCAATCTTTCCGCAAAAAAATGTCCCCAATAATTTCTGACTGTTGTACAAAATCTTCCTGAGGTGCAGCTCCAACGTAGTCTCACAAGTTGACCTTTGGGCACATTTGATAACCAGGAGACATGGTTACAACTATAAAGGGGATATACAGTACATCCAGAAAGTATTCCCAGTGCTTCCCTTTTTCCACATTTTGTTACGTTACAGTAGGGGTGTCAAACTGGAGGCCCTCCAACTGTTGCATAACTAAAATTCCCATCATGTCTCTGCCTGAGGGAGTCATGCTTGTAACTGTCAGTCTTGCAATGTCTCATGGGACTTGTAGTTACGCAACAGCTGGAGGGCTGCCAGCTTGACATCGGTGTGTTACAGCCTTATTCCAGAATGGATTAAATTAATTATTTTCCTCAAAATTCTACAAACAATACCCCATAATAATCACAGCCTAGTATAAAGCTTAGGCACACCTATTTTGGGTAGTCTCTCCCATTCTTTTTACAGGACCTCTGAAGCTCCATCAGACTGGATGGGAAGCGTTGGTGCACAGCCATTTTCAGATCTCTCTAGAGATGTTCAATCCGGTTCAAGTCTGGGCTCTGGCTGGGCCACTGGGACATTCACAGAGTTGTCCTTTAGCCACTCCTTTGTTATCTTGGCTATGTGGTTAGGGTCGCTGTCCTGTTGGAAGATGAACCTTCGCCCCAGTCTGAGGTCCAAAGTGCTCTGGAGCAGGTTTTCATCAAGGATGTCTCTGTACATTGCTGCATTCATCTTTCCCTCAATCCTGACTAGTCTCCTAGTTCCTGCTGCTGAAAAACATCCCCACAGCACGATGTTGCCACCACCATGCTTCACTGTAGGGATGGTATTGGCCAGGAGATGAACGGTGCCTGATTTCCTCCAGAAATGACGCTTGCCATTTAGGCCAAAGAGTTCAATCTTTGTTTCATCAGACCAGAGAATGTTGTTTCTCATGGTCAGAGAGTCCTTCAGGTGCCTTTTGGCAAACTCCAGGTGGGCTGTCATGTGCCTTTTACTGAGGAGTGGCTTCTGTCTGGCCACTTTACCATACAGGCCTGATTGGTGGAGTTCTGCAGAAATGGTTGTTCTTTGGGAAGGTTCTCCTCTCTCCCCAGAGAAATGCTGGAGCTCTGTCAGAGTGACCAAAGGGTTCTTGGTCACTTCCCTGACGAAGGCCCTTCTCCCCCGATCGCTCAGTTTGGTCGGGCGGTCCTGGTGGTTCCAAACTTCTTCCATTTACGGATGATGGAGACCACTGTGCTCATTGGTACCTTCAATGCTGCAGAAATTTTTCTGTACCCTTCCCCAGATCTGTGCCTCGATACAATCCTGTCTCGGAGGTCTACAGACAACTCCTTGGTCTTTATGGCTTGGTTTGTACTCTGACATGAACTGTTAATTGTGGGACCTAATATAGACAGGTTAGTATTGAAATAGTATTAGCCAGAGATGAGCGGAGCAAGGCTCCACATCCCATATAGTACAATTTGCATAGGGAGTAGGAAAAAGGGGACTTTTAAGGTGCTTATGAACACACTAATGTATTTTAAAATATAACACATTTTATTTCATTATGTTAAAAAAGATATTACTCTTCCTTTTAAAAAATTCAGAAAATTCAGACCATAGTACGTATAAATATGCTTAATGTCACTGTACAACAACGTTTTCTCAACATGTTTCGCCAAAGTGCGTGGCTTCTTCATGAGATTCTTGGTTGTTAGTGTACAACATATTCACATGAAACAATTTTCAGGTCAGTGCGCAAACATCACCGGGTCACAGGACCGCCAGAAATTAGGGATATCAGTGTGTCACTGGAGAACCAAATTGCCCACTTGAAAAATCAGGCTGCAAGATGCTGAAAAGATTCAGAAATTTCCCAACTGCAATTTCTTGCAAACCAACAGCAAAAGCTAAAAATCTTTCAGACATAGAAGCGGGGAACAAACAAGGAAAAGACTGTCTGGAGAGGATTAGAGAGCTGCATTAGTCTCAAAAGAGGTCAAGCTTCCCAGGCACAGACTTCACTTGATCTTTAACTGACAGTAACTCCTGTGAGACTCCTGGGTGAACGCATGGTGGATGGCCAAACATGTTGAGAAAACGTTGTTGCACAGTGACTTTAAGCATATTTAAACATTCTATGGTCTGAATTTTCTGAATTATTTAAAAGGAAGATTGTTAATATCTTTTTTAACATAATAAAATAAAAAAATTGTTGTATTTTAAAATGTACTAGTGTGTCCATGGGCACCTTAAAAGTCCCCTTTTTCCTACTCTATGCAAATTATATAGACAGGTGTGTGCCTTTCCAAATCATGTCCAATCAGCTGAATTTACCACAGATGGACTCCGATTAAGTTGTAGAAACATCTCAAGGATGATCAGTGGAAACAAGATGCACCTGAGCTAAATTTTGAGTGTCATGGCAAAGGCTGCGAATACTTATGTAGATGTGATTTTTTTTCCTTTTTTTTTAAATAAATGTGCAAAGATTTCAAACAAACTTCTTTCACGTTATCATTAGGAGTTATTGTCTGTAGAATTTTGAGGAAAATAATGAATTTATTTAATCAATTTTGGAATAAGGCTGTAATATAACAAAATGTGAAAAAGTCAAGGGCTGTCAATACTTTTCGGATGCACTGTAATGATTACGGTTGGTCAGTTTAAAAACAGTATTTGGCATAAATCTTCCTGCTTCTGTTGAAATGACCAAATAAAGTAAACCAATACTTTTTTTAATCACAATTCCAGGATAAAACTATATTTTTATAATTATTAACTAATTTGTTGGATAAAATAATCAACATAATGGCCAAATCTGGAACTTATGGAATTCCATTTACAATGGGCCTAAATGGAGGATTGTCAATGTTCCTATGTGTTTTCGAGAGATGATACATTATCTGAACCTGACAGGCTGAAGGGACTAGATACTGAGTTTCTTTCTCATTGAGAATGTCTTTTTTTTAAGCCTTTTGTAACTAATTTTGCAATGCTCTCTAATATTTGAGTGATTTTCTATATTAATATTGTTTGTTATTATCGTTTGGCCCTACCCGTCCCCGAACTACCCCCGCCCCCCACCTCCGAATTGCTTGATAAGCGAGGAGCTGTATACAGTCCTTTACAGTATGTAGATTACAGTATTCTGAAGAAATAGTGTAAAGGAAACTCCAACCTGATGGCTTTGTTTTAACCACTTGCCGACCGTCAATCGGCAATTGACGGCGGCAAAGTGGCGCTGTAAGGCGAATCACCGTCATATGACGACGGCCGCCAGATCGCGCACAGTGAGCGCGCGCCGCCGGCGCGCCCGCGCGTTCACTGTGTCCGGGGAGGGCCAGGGAGCGGGTGCGGCGGCTTCGATTGCCGCCGGCCACCCGCGATGCCCCCCCTGGAGCGAAGGAGCGGAGGTCCGTGTAAGTAAACACGGACCTCCGCTCTGTGTGAGGGGGAAGGGCTGTGATCACAGCCTTCCTGTACGTGAAGGCTGTGACCACTTCCCTTTCCCTGTTAGGGCAGCCCCCATACAGTTAGAACACGCCCAGGGAACCCTTAGAGCGCCCCCTGCAGGATAACCCCTTCACTGCCAATGGCATTTACACAATAATCAGTGCATTTTTATAGCACTGATCGCTGTATAAATGCCAATGGTCCCAAAAAAGTGTCAAAATGTTCCGACATGTCCGCTGAAATATCGCAGTACCGCTAAAAAACGCAGATCGCCGCCATTATTAGTAAAAAATAAAAACCCCAAAAATGAATTCTCATCATCCGTAAACGCGACCACTTTTGCGCAAACCAATCAATAAACGCCGATTGCGATTTTTTTTATCGCAAATATGATGAAGAATATAAATCGGCCAAAAACGGTGAAAAAAAATGTTTTTTTATATTTTTTTTTTGGATTTGTATTTTAGCAAAAAGTAAGAAATTTGTTTTTTTTTGCAAAATTGTCGCTCTTCTTTTGTTTATAGCGGCGATCAGAAATGACGCAGCGGTGATCAAATACCACCAAAAGAAAGCTCTATTTGTGGTAAAAAAAAGGACGCAAATTTCGTTTGGGTACAACGTCGCACGACCGCGCAATTGTCAGTTAAAGCGACGCAGTGCCGAATCGCAAAAAGGGCTCCGGTCCTAAAGCTGGAAATCCTTCCGGTCCTTAAGTGGTTAATTTGCATAACACTTACATACAGTACTATGCTGTATTACAGAACATAAAAATACAGTACTGTACAATCAGCAAAGTTTACCAACAAGATGTAGCGAAACAAAAACAAAAGGCATTCGGATTAACATTTTATACATCAAGTCCTTTTAAGTCATCATCAAAGTTATCATTAGATGGCCTGGGTAAAGGAGATGATGGTGAGGAAATGGAAGGACTAATAGAGGGAGTCCTGGGTGTAAATTTAGAGAAGAATGTGTGGTCTGCTTTGTAATTTTCTTTTTTACAAACCATAAATCTCACGATCGTATTGTAAAAGTTTACTCATTTGCTCCACTTTCATGAATCGTTCAACATTCTGGTTCATACCCTCTAGTTCAAAGCCGCATTCACTTTTGAGAACGCACCACCTAACCCCTTTACAATGAACTTCTTTTGTTCTTCCATTCTTTCTTCTTCTTTCTCTTCCAAGTGTTGCTGCACTTCCAACTCTATTAAATCTTCATTATTTAGCTCTCCCTCGACATATTCCACTAATCATTCAATATCTTCCACCTCAACATCTAAACAAAGCTATTTATGACAGTGACATGTTCATCTTCGTCAAATTCTTAAAAGTTCTCCACAAAATGTTTTAGGCATTTTTCCATATACCTTGCATACACTTTTTTGTCACTCCTTCCCGAGCTGATTCAATGTTCTTTATGCAGTGTTAAATGTATGATTTCCACAAATCATGAAGGGTTACTTCACCATTTTCTGTTGCTGCTACAGCTTTGGAAAAAGTTGTACGCAATAGTACAATTTGAATGTAGCTATAGCCCCTGGTCCATTGGCTGAAGAATAGCAGTTGTGTTTTTAGGCAGATGCACTACCTTTACATCTGGGTGTAGATCATCAAGTTGCTGTGGGTGGCCTGGGGCATTATTAAGCAGGAGGATCATTTTTTCCAGACAATACTGCTTCACTGAGGATATAAAGCAGTTGAGGAACCAATCCTCACATAAAGCTTGCATCATCCATGCCTTGTTATTTACTTGATAGTAAACGAGCAGCATGTGCTTAATAGCCTGCTTTAATGCAAGTTCTCTGGGCGATAGATGAGGAAAGGCTTTAACTTGAACCCAATAACATTTCTTCCCAACAATAACGTCCTTACAAACTCTGAATCTGGCCATTGTTTTAGCGTCTTTGTATATGTAGGACTATAAAGTCATTTTCTTCCTAAAAAGCCCAGTTACATACACATTGAAGATTTGTTATGGACAGTAGCCACCTTTCTCTAAAATTTTATCAAACTGGTCTTGCTGTCTCACCGCTGACACTCTAGTAATGTAGGTCGAATCTCCAACAAACTGTTGGGACTATCCATGGCTTGCTGTAAAGGTTTTTTTCTGATTCTTCGTCTGTGAACACCTTCAAAGTCTCAAAGATACTGAGTGCCTTGGTTTGGATTGTTAAGGGGCTCTTTTTCTTGGTCATCAAACCAGATCGGCAGTAATTTTTCCATGTCATGAATGAGGCCTTTCTGCTGCCTAGCTATTATGGCTTTAAAGCCTGTCAATGCTTTAACTGCCTCTTACGCTCTATGTTTATCGTTCAGGACTGTCGAAAAGGTTGAATGTGCCAGCTCCAAATTATGTGCTATCGTTTTAACTTTTTTTACGAGTTTCATAGTTATGATCTGTATCTCAAGATCAATAGCCTTCCTTTGTTTCTTGGTGTTTTCTCCAGGTGAAGTCATGCTTCTTTTTTTCTCGACATCTTGTACTATGGGGTGCAAAATAAAGTACAATACAGTACAGTATATGGTTTAAAATACCCAGATCTCACACCACTACTGCCTCATTTCCATGCTTAAAGAAGCAGCTTTATAAACATGTAGCCATGCACATAATGTACTGTACAGTACATACACATACAGCATTGTATACTATGTAGTTCAATACTGTACATACAGTAAAGTACAGTAAACAAAGTATTAAGGTACACAATACAAATTTATGAACAAACTACTGGACCACTGTGTGCACAGTAGTGTTGGAGATTGCTGGTACAGTACTGTAAATACATAGCAAAAATACTGTGAGAACAGAGAATGTGAGCTGAGATGCAATGCATGATGCTGAGACGCCATGCCGCCCTTTCCACATTCCCACACATGAACAAGCAGAGAGCTGTTGTAAGTCCAGGCAGTCAATAAACAGGTAGGTCGTTAAGTGAGGAGTATCTATATTGTTTTAGGTTTTTGTTCACATATCTGTATTGATATAGAATGATGGTGGTCCTTCTGCCAATATTGGGGGAGGGGTTGGGGGCACAGGAAACTATTGTGGGAGGGCAGAGGACATTACCATGTGGGTGAGCAGAGAACACTACTGTGCGCGTGTGTGTGTGTTGGGGGGGGGGGGGCCCAGAGGACACTACAGTGTGGGGGAGAAGGCAAAGAACACTGCAGTGGGGGAGCAGAGTACATTACTGGGGGGAGGGGAATTATGTGAAATGGGGGAAGAGGTCACTACTGATGGGGGGGGGTGAGTGGTTTGAAGCGGGGCAGGGGACATTACTGTGCGGGAGAGTGATGTGAAAGTGAAGTGAAAGGGGGCAGAGGACACTACTATGACGCACTATGTGTTCTTCATGCAGTCTTTTATGGGGGCTTTACTTTTATTTTTTTAAAGGGAAATGACAACGCACCTCCCTCCAAAGGTCTTTGATTTCTTCCACGTTGTCCAGGTAGATCTCAACAGCTAAAAGTTTGCCTACCCCTGGTCTAGAAGGTGAGAATTTCCCCAACAGACTCTAAAACGGTTATTACCTGTGCTGATTGTGGAGGGATTCCACTTTGCTTATAAAGTCATTGTCTTGGCCTGGAATAAATCTTT
>BLSH010037988.1:207290-217993 GCA_018402905.1 Glandirana rugosa
AAGGACTCAGGACAGGACTGACTGTCATTCCATATACTGTCACTCCCTACGTCTATCGTTTTTTTAGACTGTCTACAATATCGAAGTAGGTACGAAACAGTTTTTGACTTAATTCTCAAAACCTACGTCCATACAGAATTTACTTTGAACAGTAATAGCTTGTGATCTTATTTTCTTATTCTTCTTTATTTGTTTTTCTTATAAAAAAATTAAGATCACAAGTTTTTACTGTTCAAAGGACTTCTTCGCCCGATATAGGGGGGCGTTTTACGTTGTACGCAACTTCTTAACAGTATTTGTTCAGCGAGTAGGGGGTGAAAATACCTTTATTCTTTTTCCCACACTACCCCTCGGCCTATCCGTGGTGTAGGTATCATTTATTGGTTCTTACATAATGAACCTTGCTTACAAGGTCCTGAAAAGTCCACGGTCTTTGTTGTAATGTTTTTTAGGAAATCGTATTTTATGTACAAAAATAATTATGTTTAGAATTTTTTACAACATATTTTTGTCTGTAACTTAGTTGTAAACATGTGAGTCGATAGGGACGAGTTGTACAAAGAGCTACCTACCCCCAAGAAGTCCGATTTTTTGTAATGTTGTTTCTGGCACCTGAAAAGTCCTGGAACATTCGTTCCAAGTAATACATTCTTGGTTATTTACTATGGATGTGGTGCCTATCCGGCTCCCCATCACACCCTTTTTCTTATTTCCATAAAAGTGGGGGATGAGCGACTTGTTTATGACAATTCTTCAACGCATGTTGCATTTTGCGGGGGGATATAGCCCGCTTCTTCAGGAAACTTGTCATTTTTGAACACTAGAATTAAAAAAATATTCTTTTTGTTTATTTCTTCTTATTCTTTTATTCTAGTGTTCGATAATGACAAGTTTCATTTAAGACATACCTGCATCCAAAACTCTTAATTCAGTTTTTGACAAAGCATGGATGAAGCTATAACATCTGTCAGATTTTTTTGCTATCTGCATCCCTCACTGTCATATACCTTACTGTCAGTCAGGACAGGACTCAGGAAGACATTGACAAATAATACAACATTTTGAGGAAGTATTAGATCTACTGGTGATTTTTTTTTTTATTGTCTTATATTTCGGCCTTTCTATGTGATCAATAAAACCCATTATAGTTTGCTCCTCAATTTATGAAGAATATTTTTAATAATCTGCACGCCAGTGAGCATGTTCGTTTCAGAAATCAAGGTTAAAAACAAACAAAAGTAAAATTACTTACATTGTACAGCATAGGACGCAAGAACAACAGCTGAGTTTAGTGGACATGGTAACCTAGAAGGGAACATGTATTCTGAATGTTTGAAGCAGATACAATAACATAGCAATGTAAAAATTAAAAATTCTGACATATTTGCTTTTTTCTACATGCATTTAATAGTCACATATTATGTGAAGTTTTACATTGGGCTATTCCGATCATTGCTGCAGGGAAGCTTTCACCGTAATATCTCTATTAATATCAACTGTTTTGAAGGCTAACCCCAACCCTCAACATACACACAGCATATGTAGCTGCAAAACAATGACAAAAGTAAAAAGATCACAAAATGGACCCACCCCAGTACAGTACTATAACGACAAAGCCAGAAGCATAATCAGTACCATACTGATAACAACCAGAAGTATAATCAGTGCCATACTGATACACCCAGAATCATAACCAGTACAATACTGCTACAGCCAGAAGCACCCATGCTGTCTGCTCTACTCTTTATGGGAAGATGCCTGTTTACAGCTGTTTGGGAAGGAGGTAACTATACTTTGCTCCTTTGCACCTTGAGATTTGTTAGGTCCTTTCTTAAGCCTCATTTCACACTAGATGCGTTGCAAATTCACAGCGAATTCCGCACCACATGAAAATCGCAACCCATTCAAACGAACCAATTGTGGAGTGTATGTTAAGTTAACGACACCCCAAAATTAGTTTGCAAAATGCAGTGCAATTTGAATCCGATTCTGGTGCGAACATAAAAGGGTCCTGCACGAGTTTGGTGCAAATGTGGTGCAATTTGAGCCATACAAATCCATGGCCCAAATTGCACCCCACAGACACCGCATGTAATTCGCACATGAATGTGCTGCGATTCCTGTGCGAATTACATGCGGTGTCCTGCACCGCATCACTGTGAACCCGGGCTTAAGATGAAGGTTTTTTTTTTCTTATAGAGTCTTATTGCTTGATGTTTGAACACACTGCTGCATGGGACTTTCCTCTCAGTGGTATGCTTTCCCCCTGTGATAATACCTATATGTGGGATATATGGGAGTATATACTGTATACCTAATGTATTGTACAACATGATGTCTTTTTGGGCCCATTGGCTAATGTTTTTGATTATAGGGTGCCAAGTTTGTGATAGCCTTCTAGTCTAAACCCCCTGATGCCTGCTTGGCCCTCTTGGGGTTGATACAACCTTGGGTCTCCTTCCCTCCGCTGGCTTTTGGGCTTTGTTTGTGCAGCTTCGCCTATCTGTACTCATATGTGGTCATTGTAAGTACTATCTATGTTGATAGCCACCATATGCCTAGTTGTCTACTCACTCTTGGATAGCATTGTTTATCAGTGTTTATGTGTTTTTATCTTTAGCACCTTAAAGTCTCCTGAAGAAGCACAATCTCCTTTCTTTCCCCATTCTTCTAGTAAAATCTGATCGGTATTCTCCATTATATGAAACATTTTGTTATATTACCATATAATTGCTGTTATATTTACACCAACATTGGAGGTGGGATACGCAAGGTGCTTTGCACTCTAATCTGATCACTTTTTGTTGCGGTGATGCACATTTGAGTCTTTTACTCAGTAATCTTTGACTACTTTTAACTTAAGCTTTAATACATATATTATTTTAGAATAAATTAGTATACTATGACCATTCCAGAGGGTCCTGGCACCTGAAAAGTCCAATGTCATTTTTGTTTTTGCTATGTATAATCTGTACTGTACTGATACACATAGAAGCATAATTAATACTGTTCCGATACAAACATAATTAGTGCTGTACTGTTACAACTAGAAACCTAATCAGCACTGTACGGATAGAACCAGAAGCATAATTAGTCCTGCACTGATACAACCAGAAACATGTTTGTACCATCATATAGGGTAGTAAGGAAAAAGTTTTTTGTTCTGTGTAAGCACTGTATATGTGAACTTGGAAGCTTACACAGGCTTATTACTTTACTATACTCCCCAGAATGAATGAGGTGGTGTGGGAGCCATGGAAAAATACTGGCTTGGCCAATGAAACTGTAAAATTAAATTACCTAATACTTTGCATTATGTGGTCAAATACAGGTTCACATCCATAGCAAGGCGTTTACTTTGATGTATGATGTGTGTTAAGTTGTGCATTGCATTAATGCATCCCAATAATTATGAATGGGCTGCCAACAGACTGTAATTATCCAAAAAATGTACTCAGCCCTTTATTGTCAGCTCAGTGCACTAAAATGCATGGAATGTGCATTCTAATTCTCTACTTTCCATATGCATTGGCCACTATTGCATAGTGCAATAGGATGCCTTTCACAATGAATAGCAGGGCGTACACCATGTAGTACCTGTAGAGCAGTAACGTGTAGTAAAAAGCACATTTCACACACATTACCTTGAAGCATTTATATCTGAATGGGCCCTTATCAGTCCTTCCTCAGCAGCTTACTTTTGGTTTATAATGTACAACATAAAACTCACCTACTCTGTCTCTTTCTTCAGGTGGCTGAAGTTGGGCATAGTTTTAGTCTGGAGACTTGGAGTGAGAATGGGTAACAACATCCTGTTTCCAGTCGGGCACAACAGCATATGTGCAGACAGTCGTGGGAGGGCCAGAGGCAACACAGTACGGTAATGAGCAGGATCGGAGACAGGTTTTCATAGCAGTATTGCTGACTTCCTGTTTGCACAATTTACGCATGTAAACGGAGTATGATGTACAAGAGTCAAGTGTGCAGTCAGGTGGCAATGCACAGACTCAGCAGCACTGATATAAAAACCTCTGAAGACTTGCCCATTGCTGGAAAACCAGATCATACAGCATGAGGAACACTAGCAAGCCATCGCTGGGGCTGGGTTTTTGTGAACTAGTAATAGTTTACATATGAGCGGGCAAGGGGCTAGTTTCATGCCCGGTACACACTATGAGATTATCGGGTGAATGATCGTCCGTTTTTTTTGCCTGCTAATCTCAGATTGAGTTGGCAGTCACAAAATGAATCACGAAAATTCTCCTATGACAGAATAAAAAAATTGGAAGCAATGTGATGTGTTGTAGTGTATATGTATTGCATTTTCGAACGACAACTGTACTGGTTAAACTAAAATTGTACAATCGTGCATCGTACAAGAGAATTTTTCCTGCATGTTCGGACAGAAAATATGAGATGAATTGTTATGATCGGCTCTCGAAAGCCCTGTATTAACGATCCGATTATCGTACGATCGCATCAAAAGTGGTATTTTCCGTACGATTTTATGATTGTGTGTATGGGGCTTAACACAGTATGGTTGTAACAATGTGAGGATGTATCCCCGCGCTACTATGGTCGCACACTGGAGAAAGGACTAGGTTGCTGCTGTGCCTAATATCTGACAATATATATGGTTATCTAAGAATGAGGATGGTACTGCGCAGCCTATACCAGTGTGTAAGTAAAAGAACCTTGCCCCTAGTGGTTCTAGGATGTATTGCCACACTATTTCACTGTTAGTAGTTAAATAGGTAAAAACGAAGTGTACAATGTACCTTGCTGATTATGCCTGGGCGATACTAGACAGGTGTATACATACTCATGATGATAAAACAAGCATATAATATATATAATAATACCGAGATAAAAAGTAGTAAATGCAAAATTCAATAAAATCTGAATGACTGTGATATTGTGATAAGATAAATAAATTGTAGCAAGATGGTGAATAAAAATCAAATATAGTCCTTTATAATGGAGTGGTAAAAGTGACAAATGAGTGACTTGTGCTCCAAAGTTCATAAAACGATTCGTGCTCCAAAAAATGGTGTGGGAAGCCTCTTTGTGCAGGGGGGTGGTTAATCACCCCAAAAAGGATTCCATTTCTAAAGTGCTTCAACTGGATCTGTGCTCTCAGAACTCTCACCTGAGCAGGTAAGGACCTGTGCGCATCAAGGTATCTTTAGCGGGAGATGTTCTTCCAATATGGGGTGCGTTTTTTTCTCTCACTCTCGATCCTCCCGTGTGGTCACACCATACGACCCACCGGTCGTTGGACTCCTTGATTCCGATCCTTACTCCAAAAGTCAGGCATGCAGGAAGAGACAAACGGATTCCATAGTGTAGTATATCAAAAAATATGTTTATTTTATCCAAAAAACGTATTTCCAGGAACAAAGATAAAAATTATTTAAAATGATACAGCGGCGTCAGGGCACCTCTCACTTAGTATCCAGCACTCTAGGTAACAGCCTACGCGCGTTACGTCATATCACATGACTTCATCAGGCTGACGATGAAGTCATGTGATATGACGTAACGCGCGTAGGCTGTTACCTGGAGTGCTGGATACTAAGTGAGAGGTGCCCTGACGCCGCTGTATCATTTTAAATAATTTTTATCTTTGTTCCTGGAAATACGTTTTTTGGATAAAATAAACATATTTTTTGATATACTACACTATGGAATCCGTTTGTCTCTTCCTGCATGCCTGACTTTTGGAGTAAGGATCGGAATCAAGGAGTCCAACGGCCGGTGGGTCGTACGGTGTGACCACACGGGAGGACCGAGAGTGAGAGAAAAAAACGCACCCCATATTGGAAGAACATCTCCCGCTAAAGATACCTTGATGCGCACAGGTCCTTACCTGCTCAGGTGAGAGTTCTGAGAGCACAGATTCAGTTGAAGCACCTTAGAAATGGAATCCTTTTTGGGGTGATTAACCACCCCCCTGCACAAAGAGGCTTCCCACACCATTTTTTAGAGCACAAATCGTTTTATGAACTTTGGAGCACAAGTCACTCATTTGTCACTTTTACCACTCCATTATAAAGGACTATATTTGATTTTCCACTTGATATTTTTTGATTTTTATTCACCATCTTGCTACAATTTATTTATCTTATCACAATATCACAGTCATTCAGATTTTATTGAATTTTGCATTTACTACTTTTTATCTCGGTATTATTATATATATTATATGCTTGTTTTATCATCATGAGTATGTATACACCTGTCTAGTATCGCCCAGGCATAATCAGCAAGGTACATTGTACACTTCGTTTTTACCTATTTAACTACTAACAGTGAAATAGTGTGGCAATACATCCTAGAACCACTAGGGGCAAGGTTCTTTTACTTACACACTGGTATAGGCTGCGCAGTACCATCCTCATTCTTAGATAACACAGTATGGTGGTTTCACAGAGGCATTAAAGCCTTGCTAGGTGCTGGCACTGGGTATTATGGTTTTAGAAACCCGGCCCGAGATCCAGTCTGGAAAAGCCCACTTATATTACCGATAAGGCCAGAAGATTGAGCTGTGGGGGAAAACATCCTCAATCAAAGATAAAACAAATTCCATGCAGATGGTGCTTCTGTTCAAACTAAAGTCAGATTCTGACAGCTGTAAGGGAAGAGCGATTACTTCCTAACCAATAGGGTTTGTGCTATGAAAAGTGTCAAGGTGAACAGAGTTACAAGAGTGGCTCTCTCATTGCCTGTGTTCAACTGTATTGATTTTCTCTACACCACAGGGTGCATATAGTTTAACTTGTGCAGTTCATAGGAAATGCATTTGTCATAGTATGGAGGCATTCAGATTTGATTGGAAATGTTATCACAGTCCTATTTAAACAGATGACAAAAGCTGTCACCTTATTTTTGGGGCTTGTCCCAGGTTCTGGGCAAGTGTGCTGCACTCTATGGAAACTACTGGCTGAACCTGTAGGTTAATATCGCAGAACTGAAAACAAACAGAATATGGATAGAGACAAAGTCTGTTAACATACTTAGAAGGATTAAATATTTCCTAATCTATTGTAGACAACACATATTACTAGGTTAATACTTTACTTATTAAATCTATCTTACCTTCCCTCTAAAATGTCACTTTTAAGATGCAGGAAATATAAGTGTCTGAAAGACAAATTTTAACATAATTATAAACAGCCCAGAAAGACAGTGGAAACCAATGTGACAGCAAAGTAACATTGCAGCAGTTTAAATAGAGGGAAAACATGTGTTTAACGCCACGGCTCATCATGTTTACACACCATTTTCACTGTAAACTGTAAAATACATCAGATAAAGAAATAATGTAATTATGTTTTCATAATAAACTAAAAATTATATTTTCACCCACAAAAATGGATACCACAACTAAGCAAATTATCGGATTTAATTAAACCAGAAATTATGCACTATGTTGTTCCTTGATCATTCTATGGAAATGTAATTACGGTAAGCTGTGCGCAAAATTGAAATTAATTATCAATTACCTTTGTAGCTACACCAGAAAAAAAAAAAAACAACTGAATTATAAATTGCAGTTGTGCCATAGCAATTCAAGCTCAGCAATGTTTTACGTAATAAGGAGGGAGAAACAGTAATTTGGAATTATAAAAGACTCTAACTGTTTGCAAGAGCGATCAGCAAACATGCAGTATTAAATTAAAATTTTAGCAAGTAAAGACAGTGCAACCCCAAATTAATAATTCTTTTTTTTTAAACAAGAATTAATAATTCTGTATTAAAATGCAATAATCAGCAACACAACACTACAAAGAAAATGTATGTAACGTAACAAATCTAACCAACCAACCATAACACAAAAACAAAAGATGTGAACAAAAAAGCAAAACAAAAAAAAAAAAAAAACAACAATGTAGATATTGGTGAGCAAACTGAGATAACCACGTACTGTAAATAGATCAGGTTGCTATCTGCTGACTTGATAGGAAACTGCATAAGAATGCAATATTTCATATTTACCTGACTTTAAAAAGAAAAATAATAGTTTTAAAATACCAAAGACCACAAAAAGAAAGAAAATGTGTACAAAATTAATTAAATTGCCTCTAAAGAAGTTATGCACTTTCTTTTACTTCTACCACCATCCATGCTCTAGACTGGCCACTGTTTAAAGATGTCCCATGCCACAGGTTAGATTTCTGAAACACATTACCGCACAGGGAAACTGGCGGAAGGACTGGAAGCAGAAGTGTTCTATGCAGTACTTAGAGGAATGCAGCAATCTGGCATCGGGGGACCCCCTACTTTGTGTGAACCCAACAGAGTGATTTAAGTTCTTTAAAAATTTGTAAAAAAAAATTTTATGAAAAAAAAAAATTTTAAATGTTATGTTTAAGCTAAAGTACAGAATGCAGTTGGGGTAGACAAAGGGTCCAAAATCATGACAAAAGAATGCCAACTGTGTAAAATAGGGGCATGTTATGAATTTACAAAATATATATATAATTTGCTTGTGTCACTCCTGTACAAAGCAAATAAATACTTGAAGCTGTTTTATCTAAACATAACACACAATTGGCAAGTAAAATCCAGCTGAGGTATACTGTATAATTATTATCAAGCAACTGGAATAATATATTAATAGATGTTTTTATTCACAAAGTTTTTTCCTCATAACTTGTGCCCACTGAAAACTATTTTACACAGCTACATAATCTGCAATCATTTGAAACTGGGTATTTCTAGGACATACCTACATTTATACTCACTAAACATTACAATGAGCAACCAAAAGTTCAGCAATAATTAACAGAGAAGTATGGCTTTAGAAAAAAAAAAAGCAAAGAGTCATACTCACCTAGATGGCTGCAACACCAATCCAAGATGCAACTATTCCCCCACCAAGAACTGAGCGATCAAATAGCACAGATCATTCAGTTTGCGATCTCCAGCCTGCAAAGAGCCCGTGACTGTCATTTACCAGCTCTCTGCTCCTCCAGAGCTCACTGGAGCGCTTGGCCGTGGAGGGGGCAGGAGTGGCTAGCTCAGGGTCTCAGTGGTTCGCTGAGAGGCTGAGCCAGCTGCTGACCTAGGCATCTGAGTGGATCCCGTCCATACAGCTCTGTGACGTAAGCCGACAACAGGCTTTAGCTCTCTGTCAGCTGAAAACCGCTCACAGGAGTGCAGGACAAACTGCAATCCAAATATCTTTAGCTATACGTCTCTTCAAAAATAACAAACATTTTATACGTACTTGCTCTGTGTAATGGTTTTGCACAAAGCAGCCTAGATCCTCCTCTTCTCGGGTCTCTCGCTGGCATTCCTGGCCCTTCCCTCCTGCCAAGTGCCCCCACAGCAAGCAGCTTGCTATGGCTGGGTGTCCGTTCAGACATGGAGCTTTGGCTCTGCCCCGCCCTCTCTCTCTCCTCACTGGTTCACTGACTTTGACAGCAGAAGGAGCCAATGGCACCTGCTGCTGTGTCTAAGCCAATCAAAAGGGAAAGCCGAAGGGGGCGTGGCGTCTGAGCTCGGAAATGGCCGCATAAGCCCTGAGCTCCGTCAGACCGCCGGGATAGAAGAGACAGATAGCAGAGCTACAGCTAGCCTGAAGCCACAAGATACACCCCACAACAACAGGGACAGGAGGAGGAATGCGGAGGAGACGAAAAGACCCGATCCCGCAGCTGGGGAAACTCTCAGGCTTCTTCTCCACAGCCGCGAGGCCCAGGCAAAATGGCAGAGGATCCATGCACCAGCTCAAGGCCGCAGCCGCGGCCTTTCCTAAACAGCGATCCGGGACCGGATCACCTCCGCGGTCCAGCGAAGCCTCCTCTCCAGCCCTCTCTCCCACCACCAGGAGCCCGGCTAAGACTAGGCAGAGGACGACCTCCCCGCACACAGACTCAGTGCAGCAGGAGATGGAGGTGAGTGGAACGGGCGCCATCACTACTGCGAAGCCCGCGCAGCCATCACACGCAGACCCCTTTGCTGACTTCGCCACCACAGAGCAGCCGGTCTCAGACACGGTGCTGAAGGACATGCTCATGTCCCTGAGGACCTCTATTCAACAGGACATTAACATGTCAGTGCAGCAATGCCAGCGGGATATCAAGGACCTGGGCGAGAGGGTGGACACCATTGAGCAAGCTATGGGCACATACACTGACTCTTTCAACAAGATGGTGGATGCGCACAATGCTCAAACAGAGGACCTCTCATGGGTTAGGGACAAACTAGCTGACCTAGAGGACCGCTCCCGAAGAAATAATTTAAAAATTAGGGGTGTCCCTGAGACAGTTTCCCCAATGCAGCTGATGCCCTTTGCTCAGGAGTTGTTCTCATCCATAGCACCTAACCTCACCACCCTGGAAATAACAATAGACAGGATTCATAGGGTGCCTAAGCCCTCCTTCCTGCCAGATGAAGTCCCTAGAGACGTCCTGCTTAGGCTACACTTTTTCAGAGCCAAAGAGCTCCTTCTAGAGGCCTTTAGAAAACCTGATCAGCGCCCTCCACAATACGCCTCCCTCCAACTGCTGCCCGACCTTTCCAGGCACACACTCCAGAGGAGACGCAATCTTCTACTAACCATAACAAAGGCCTTGAGGAACCACCAGATTCCCCATAAATGGAAGTACCCTGCCACGTTACTAATCACTAATAACGGTACTACCGTTCCAGTTACCACTCTGGAAGACGGTCTGGAGACCCTCAGAAAATGGGAA
>BLSH010037988.1:219585-229786 GCA_018402905.1 Glandirana rugosa
CGGAAGAGACGCAGATATCTCTCGTCGGCTCTTCCGCAAAAACATGCAAGTCGCTTTACGTATTACAACTCATATGCAGATCACCGTAGTCTACCGACGGACGGGACCTGTTTGGGGTAAACCAGGAAGACTTAATCCCTATCCTAGTGGAGACGGTCCGCAAATCGGTCTTCGAATCGTATTTAGAACTGTAGTCTTAAATTATCGCTTTATCCAGACTTTAAGTGACCGCACCACCCCCCAAAGGGTCCAAACCCCTAGCAATAGTGTTTACGAAAGTTGTAAAGGACCCCCTTCCTTCTTAGTACCCGGCGGGAGTGTTTGTGAAGGGAGTTCACTCCCCAATATTACAGAGTGTATAGTTCATTGTTAACCCCTCACTTGAGGGAAGTGTTTGTGAGGGCGGCCCATGATTCTTCCTTCCCCCAGGAAATGTTGAAAGCATTTGTGATAACGATCCCCAAACCTGGGAAACCCCCCACCACGCCAGTGAATTTCAGACCTATTTCGCTATTAAATTCTGATGTCAAGATTTATGCTAAGCTTCTGGCTAAACGCCTGGCAGAGGTGATCCTATCCCTAATTCAGAAGGACCAAATGGGGTTTGTCCAGGGCAGGCAGCCATCTGATGCCACTAGACGTATACTCAACATTATGCATTTCGCTGAACGTACAAAAACGCCTTCTCGGCTGCTCTCTATAGACGCAGAGAAGGCGTTTGACAGGATTCACTGGGGCTACATGAAAAGCACCCTCACAAGGTTTGGTTTCCAGGGAACGATTCTGTCTGCAGTACTTGCCCTTTACTCCAACCCCAATGCACAAGTCTTCACCTCAGGATTACTTTCCAAACCATTTTCCATTTCCAATGGAACAAGACAGGGGTGCCCCCTCTCCCCCTCCATATTTAACTTAATGATCGAACCTCTGGCTGAGGCCTTAAGATCTGATCCCGGAATTACGGGCTTCCAATTCTCAAAAACACAACATGTCATAAACCTGTTCGCCGACGATGTCATCCTCTTCCTCTCCAACCCAGCAACATCTCTACCCCAAGCACACAAAATATTAACGTCTTTCAGTGACATCTCTTATTATAAAGTCAATTGCTCTAAGTCCTTGATTTTGGATCTAGGAGTTCCTCCCCGAATTCAAAAGAACCTACAGCACTCTCTTCCCTTCACATGGAGCACTAGGGGAATCCCCTATCTGGGAATTACCCTAACATCTCCGTTATCCAAAATCCTGCCAGTAAACTTCACTCCCCTCATTCAAAAACTACAAGCTCAAATCCAAGCATTCCCTAAGGAGAGGATAGGATGGGTGGGTAGGCTGGCAGTCTATAAGATGGTTATCCTCCCACAGATCCTATATGTCTTTCGGGTGCTACCCGTGCACATCCCCCCATCAATCATCAGACCCCTCTCAAAAATGTTATCAAATTACATCTGGAATGATAAAAAACCGAGATGTGCTAGAATTAATCTCCTAAAGCACAAATCAGCAGGGGGTATGGGGCTTGTAGACATTCTGCATTACCATCAGGCAACTATCACCGACCAACTAAAACACTGGTTCCCCAAATTGGATAACCCCCTATGGGTCGACATAGAACGGACACTGTCCAAAACCCAAGACCTTCCAGCACTTCTCATGCTAGATCCGTGGAGAAAATGGGACGCCACCGAGATGTCTCCCCCTATGGCAGCCTCCTTGAAGGTATGGAGGGTCCTTGGGGGGGGCATCTCGGTGGACGAACCAACTCCCCTCCCTGATATACCAGTCCATCTCCTCTCGGCGTGCATTCCCTTCCTATACACCAAACCACTAGCACAATGTGGAATCCTGAGTATCCAGCAACTCATATCTCACTCCAAACCTAAAACATGGCAGCAGCTCCACGAGGAGTTCCACCTCCCAGAAGAAACCAAATTTACTAGTTTACAAATTCACCACTTCCTCACTAAAAACCCACTACCTAATCTGAAAGTACCCCCAGCCATATGGAAATTCTTGACCTCCAACCTCCCCGAACGTAAAGGAATTTCACTAGTGTACAACACTATACAAAACAAAACCACGATCCAAAAAACTCCCTCAATGCAAAAATGGGAGAGAGATTTGGGTAAAGAATTCCCTCTCAAAGTATGGGGGGCAGCCTTTTTGGCCACCCCTAAAAATTCCAAGTGCACTTCCCACTGGGAAATGCAGTTAAAAATTATACACAGATGGCATTACACCCCATACAGACTGTCCTTAATCTCATCCTCCCACTCCCCAAATTGCTGGCGGGAATGTGGTAGGGTGGGTACACTTATACACACTCTATGGGAGTGCACCAGCCTCTCCAGTTTCTGGAGAAACACGTTTCGCCTTATCTCCTCGATAACGGGGATTATCACTCATCCAGATCCAGGACTAGCGCTCTTAAACCTAGGGATAGAATCCTTCCCATGTTCTTACAGACCTGTGGTCACTCACATTCTCCTTGCTGCCCGAAATACCATACTCAGAAAATGGCGTTCCCTTGAATCACCAAACCTTTCAGAAGTTATCTCTCAAGTGAATACAAATTACTCATTTGAAAAGCTGTTACCTATTAACTCTCTTACAAGGGTAAAATTTGACCGAAACTGGTCCTCCTGGACCTCAACCAATATGACTGTTGATCCGTAAATGGATTGTTATCCAGACGAGGTCCCCCCAATCACATTCATACTCTTCGCTACTCTAGATTGCAATACCTCCCCCCTTTTTCTTATTTGGTCCTTCACTTTCGTGGTGCCCCCCGCCCGGCATGGTACCCCGTCCCGGGCGGAGGACACCAATCTTCTCCTCTCCCTTCCCCCTCCCCCCCCCCCTACTCTATGGTTTATGGCATAATGTTTCAGTCGTCCTAACAGTCTGTGCATATAATGATTAGCCTACAAAGTCTGCATAGTCTCGCATAATACATGCGGAGGGGGCCCCGTCCCCTGTCCCGGGCACAGTTTGATCCCATATGGGGTGCTGGGAGAGGGGAGGGAGGTCTCCTCTCCCCCCACAGCCTTCGCAATATTATAGCATACGGCAGTATTACAATGTATCGTTATACCTCATCGACAACTTACATTTGAATATGCTAGACTTGTATGGCGATTCTATCTCAACAATGAATGTCTATTGTTACGGAACTGATCCTCCCTTCCCTTCATTGTAATTTCCAATACTTAATAAAAATCATTGTTTAAAAAAAAAAGGGAAAGCCGAGGCTCTCGTGCAACATCGCTTGATCGAGATGGGACTCAGGTAAGTATTAGAGGGGCTGCTGCACACTGAAGGTTTTGTATCTTAATGCATAAAGATACAAAACCTTCTGCCTTTACAACCACTATAAGCTAATAATGTTTTTTTTTCTTAGGCTCCATTCACCTTTGCACATTTACAAAATGTCATAAGTGGCATTCATTGTTACTGGTACTGCAAACGCAGCAAGCAAATGCACGTTATGCCGCATGCAAGAACATGCAACAAACATGACAAAACGTGAGGTAAAAAAAAAAGAATGCCTGAATGTGGCAAAAAACGTAATTAACCACTTTCCCGAGTTTGTCGTGTGTAGGGAAGTGAATTGAAATTAATGGGTTGCCCTATGCATCACATAAAAACTGTGCATAAAAGCGCATTTGTAAAATGTTAGGTGTAAATAGGGCTTTATTACCATGCTTTTCTAAACAACCAATGCTTGAGGTAAATAAATAAAATTAATAAATTAAAAAATAAAGTATCACGGACAGTACTCAATTGTTTCCAAAAAATGTAATAGTCCTTAAAACATATTATGTACTGAAATGCCTGTAATATCTTCCCTTGTTCTACCTCATACTTAGTAATGTCAAGGGAGATAACGGTGCTGTATGAAAAAAATAATCATACCAAAATTGCGGCTATCTTAAAAGGCAAACTGTGCCCATAAGTGTTCAATGCCTATATATGATATACTAAAAATCCAGTTAAAACAGCTATAGTATATTTGTAACAAATCCTGCATAAAATAGAATGAACTGAAGGCATATGTCGTAAATAAGTACAACACAAAGTGTATTTGTAATCCAGAGCTGTCACATTTATTCCCCAGAGCAATCCTCAGTGCTATATCTAAAGCTGAAGCTTATGATCATATGATATCAGACAATGGTTGAAGGGATCAGTGTTCAGGCAGAGTAGCTGATCAGCTGATTATGACTAAAAGTCATTCTGCCAAACCCCATCAACTATAATCATATAACCAATGCTGTGACATTTTTTAAAACGTACAATTCTCTTGTTTCATTTTTATTGGACATTCTCCCTCACTTCCTGTTCCTGTGACACCCAATAACCATCTATATGGTTAGGGAACAAAATATTTAATCCACTCTGAGAATAACAGAAGATATATATATACATATATACACACACATATACACACACACCGTATCTCACAAAAGTTAGTACACCCCTCACATTTTTGTAAATATTTTATTATATCTTTTCATGTGGAAACACTGAAGAAATGACACTTTGCTACAATGTAAAGTAGTGAGTGCACAGCTTGTATAACAGTGTGAATTTGCTGTCCCCTCAAAATAACTCAACACTCAGCCATTAATGTCTAAACCAGTGGCATCCCTAAGTGAAAATGTCCAAATTGGGCCCAAAGCATGAATATTTTGTGTGGCCACCATTATTTTCCAGCATTGCCTTAACCCTCTTGGGCATGGAGTTCACCAGAGCTTCACAGGTTTCCACTGGAGCTGGTGGATGTTAGAGACCTTGCGCTCCTCCACCTTCCGCTTGAGGATGCCCCACAGATGCTCAATAGGGTTTAGGTCTGGAGACATGCTTGGCCAGTCTATCACTTTTACCCTCAGCTTCCTTAGCGAGGCAGTGGTCGTCTTGGAGGTTTGTTTGGGGTTGTTATGTTGGGATACTGCCCTACGGCCCAGTCTCCAAAGGGAGGGGATCATGCTCTGCTTCAGTATGTCACAGTACATGTTGGCAATCATGGTTCCCTCAATGAACTGTAGCTCCCTAGTGCATGCAGTCCCAGATCATGACTCTTCCACCACCATGCTTGACTGTAGGCAATATGCACTTGTCTTTGTACTCCTCACCTGGTTGCCGCCACACACGCTTGATACCATCTCAACTAAATAAGTTTATCTTGGTCTCATCAGACCGCAGGACATGGTTCCAGTAATCTATGTCCTTAGTCTGGTTGTCTTCAGCAAACTGTTTGGGGGCTTTCTTGTGCATCATCTTTAGAAGAGGCTTCCTTTTGGGACAACAGCCATACAGACCAATTTGATGCAGTGTGCGGCGTATGGTCTGATCACTGACAGGCTGCCCCCCACCCCTTCAAACTCTGCAGCAATGCTGGCTGCACTCATATGTCTATTTCCCAAAGACAACCTCTGGCTATGACGCTGAGCACGTGCACTCAACTTCTTTGGTCGACCATGGTGAGGCCTGTTCTGAGTGGAACCTGTCCTGTTAAAGCGCTGTATGGTCTTGGCCACTGTGCTGCAGCTCAGTTTCAGGGTCTTGGCAAACTTCTTATAGCCTAGGCCATCTTTATGTAGAGTAATAATTCTTTTTTTCAGATCCTCAGAGAGTTCTTTGCCATGAGGTGCCATGTTGAACTTTCAGTGACCATTATGAGAGAGTGAGGGCGACATTTTGAGGGGACAGCAAATTTACACTGTTATAGAAGCTGTACACTCACTACTTTACCTTGTAGCAAAGTGTCATTTCTTTAGAGTTGTCACATGAAAAGATATTATGAAAAATTTACATAAATGTGAGGGGTGTACTCACTTTTGTGAAATACTGTATACACTAATAGAGGTTGAATCTGGTACATACCATCAGACTCAGATCAAAATTTTTATTCAAAGAAAAGAAAAATTTAAAAAAGACCTAAAACACTGTTTTTAAGATTTTTAGACAAGATTGTAATATAATATTAATCACGACAGACAATACGTTTATACAAGCTACCTGCGCCTACTGTCACTAAGACATTTAGTAGCAGTAGCATGCTTTCTGTATCACATGTCATGATGGGGTTACATTTTTTTTAACCCTCTAGAATACAAAAATAGCAGATAATCAATACTATAAGGGGTTCATTTACACAGTGAAACAGTGAACGTAATAACATATATATAACTTATATCATAAATATAATAAATATATCCATAAGTAGGATGT
Organism: Glandirana rugosa; assembly: GCA_018402905.1. Taxonomy (NCBI): domain Eukaryota; kingdom Metazoa; phylum Chordata; class Amphibia; order Anura; family Ranidae; genus Glandirana; species Glandirana rugosa. Next base: position 225,820 of record BLSH010037988.1, read on the forward strand.
ACAGGGTATTTTAACTAGCAGTCAGACATGAAGCTACAGTGGCAAAAATAATTATTTTATTCTCCGCAGATTTTGTAAGTTTACCCACTTACAAAGAAATGAAGGGTCTATAATTTTTATCATATGTGTATTTTAAATGATAGAGACAGAATATCAACCAAAAATCCTGAAAAAACACATGATACAACGGTTTCAGTGAGTAAAAGAAGTACCGTATTTATCAGTGTATAGCACACGGTTTTTCCCCCTGAAACTAGGGGGCAAATCATGGGTGCGCTTTATATGCCAATATCTGGCTGCCTCAGAGGGGAAGGAGGGAGCAAGCATCGCCGGATTACACAGAGCCGGAATCTCCTGTGTACTCGGCGCTCGCAGTCACACACAGTCCCACCTCCTGGCCCAGCTCCTACCATAGACGTCACATGTCCTGGCATTGGACCGGTGTTCTCTTTATCATAGGAGCCGGGCCAGGAGGTGGGACTGTGTGTGACTGCGAGTGCCGGGTACACAGGAGATCCCGGCTCTGTGTAATCTGGCACTGGTGAGGCTGCATTGATGAGCAAAGGCGAGGCTGTAGATAGGCATTGATCAGGCTGCATTGATGGACAATGGCGAGGCTGCAGATGGGCATTGATTAGGCTGTAATGATTGGCGATGGCGAGGCTGCAGATGGGCACTGATCAGGCTGCAATGGTGAGGCTGCAGATGGGCACTGATCAGGCTGCATTAATGGGCAATGGTGAGGCTGTGACAAGGAAGCTGGGGAAGAGAAACAGTAGCGCCAAACCAAACCTAGTGCAGCATCGTTTATTACAAAGTAAAGAGTACAACCATAATAAAATTCACTCATACAGTGCTAGCAGGGTGCAGAAGTGTCTGTTGCGGTGCTTGGCTAAGCCACCGGAAGATCCTCAGAGCACGTGGGCAAGTCCTTTAAAAGCAGTAGCCCCACGGGTGGTGTGGAGAAAGCCGGCGAGATCTTCCGTAATGTGACGGTGTCAGAGCTGTCAGCCTGGGTAATGCCTGTCCTCGGATTTGGCCAATTAGAACGGATTTCAAAGGCTAGGCAACGCCTCCATCAGCGTTGAGACTCTGAGATTCCATGCGGAGGATCTTCCAACGGCTCAGCCAAGCGCTGCAACAGAACTCTGCTAGCACTGTGTTTGTGCATTTTATTATAGTTTTACTCTTTACTTTGTAATAAACGATGCTGCACTAGGTTTGGTTTGGCGCTTCTGTTTGTCCCTTCCCCAGCTTTATTGTCACAGTACCCAGTTTCCCAGCCCTTGTCTGAAGCAGCCTCACCCCCCACCAGCAGTGCACGCAGATACCAGAGACTTTTATGAGCTATAATTGCTATCAACTCTTGCAAGTGACTCTCATTAATCTTGTGTGTGTGTGTGTGCGTGTGTGTGTATGTGTATGTGTATATGTGTATATATATATATATATATATATATATATATATATATATTTTTTTTTTATATACCGTTATTATCATTAAATATTGTTATTTTAATCTAGAGGCTTTAGTGCTGTGTTTCCCTCCTGCTAGGGGTGTATCCTTGTTTCCTGTTAATGGGGAGGCTGCAGATGGGCACTGATCAGGCGGCATTGATGGGCAATAGTGAGGCTGCAGATAGGCACTGATCAGGCTGCATTGATGGGCACTGATTAGACTGCATTAATAAGAATTGGTGAGGCTGCAAATGGGCACTGATAAGGCTGCATTAATGGGTACTGACCCTTATTTTGCTTCAAAGTTCTTCATTTAAAATTTACTTTTTTTTCCTTAAAATTAAGGTGCGTGTTATACGCCTGTGTGTTTTATACATAGATAAATAAGGTATTTGATCCCCTGCCAGTCAACAATAATTCTGGCTCCCACAGACTGACATAGCATGTGCTCATGTGGTACACAGATTAGTCTGGTCAATTTAAGAAGGTGCTCCTAACGACAACTCATTATGTGTATAAAAGACACCTGTCCACAGAATCGCTTTTTTCCATTCAAACCTCAGGGACAAGATTGTAGACCTGCACAAGGCTGGAATGGGCTGCAAGACCATCAGCAAGAAGGTTTGTGAGAAAGAGACAACTGTTGGAATGATTATTCGTAAATGGAAGAAATATAAAATAACCATCAATCGCCCATGGTCTGGAGTTCCATGCAAGGTTTTGCCTCATGGGGTAAGGATGATCATGAGAAAAGTGAGGGATAAGCCCAGAACTACACAGGAAGAGCTTGTGAATGATCTCAAGGCAGTTGAGACCACAGTCACCAAACAATCCATTGGTAACACATTATGCCGCCAGGGATTGAAATCCTGCAGTGCCCGCAAGGTGTCCCCCCCCCCCCTTTCTCAAGAAGGCACATTGACAGGCCCACCTGAAGTTTGCCAATGAACATCTAAATGATTCAGAGAAGGATTGGGAGAAAGTGCTGTGGTCAGATGAGACCAAAATTGAGCTCCTTGGCATTAACTCGATTTGCCGTGTTTGGAGGAAGAAAAATGCTGACCGTGACCCTAAGAACACACTCCCTACAAATCAAGCATGGAGGTGGAAACATTATGCTATGGGGCATTTCTATGGTAAATGTACAGGCCGACTTTGCAGCATTGAGGAACCAATGGACAGGGCCATGTATTGTAAAATCTTGGATGAGAACCTTCTTCCCTCAGCCAGAACACTGAAGATGGGTCATGGATGAGTTTTTCAGCATTACAATGATCCAAAACATACCGCCAAGGCAAGAAAGGAATGGCTCAAGAAAAAGCACATTAAGTTCATGGAGTGACCAAGCCACTCTCCAGACCTTAATCCTATAGAAAATGTATGGAGGGACCTGAAACTTCCAGTTGCCAAGCAACAGACAAGAAACCTTAAGGATTTAGAGAAGATCTGTAAAGAAGAGTGGACCAAAATCCCTCCAGAGATGTGTGCAAACCTGGTAACCAACTACAAGAAACGTCTGTGGTTGCCAACAAGGGTTTCTCCACCAAGTAATAAGTCATGTTTTACTTGGGGATCAAATACTTCTTTTACTCACTGAACTGCAACTCAATTTAGAACATTTATATCATGTGTTTTTTCTGGATTGTTGGTTGATATTCTGGCTCTATCATTTTAAATGCACCCATGATAAAAATGATAGACCCTTCAATTCTGTGGGCAAACTTACAAAATCTGCAGGGGATCAAATAATTATTTTCACCACTGTATATGAAGGGTGGATGGGGGATATAAATCTTTGATAGTAAAGTATTAAAAAAGGATGGGACTTTTGCAAGAATATAATCATTTAAAATATAAAGCACAATACTATTAAACTTTTACTTTAAATGTAATTGGAATGCCTTATATTATCCTCAGTCTACCAGACTCCAGCTTCTCTGGGTTCAGATGCTGATCTTCCCTGACCAGAGCCCTTAACAACTTCAGCTCCAGAGTCCTTTTTTACACTTGTTGTTTACAAGTTAAAATATGTATTTTTTGCCAGAAAATTACTCCCAAACATATCTATCTATCTATATATATATAGATATATATATATAGATATATATATATATATATATATATATATATATATATATATATATATATATATATATATATATATATATATATAGATATATATATATATATATATATATATATAGATATATATATCTATATATATACACTGTGTGCAGAATTATTAGGCAAATGAGTATTTTGACCACATCATCCTCTTTATGCATGTTGTGTTACTCCAAGCTGTATAGGCTCGAAAGCCTACTACCAATTAAGCATATTAGGTGATGTGCATCTCAGTAATGAGAAGGGGTGTGGTTTAATGACATCAACACCCTATATCAGGTGTGCATAATTATTAGGCAACTTCCTTTCCTTTGGCAAAATGGGTCAAAAGAAGGACTTGACAGGCTCCGAAAAGTCAAAAATAGTGAGATATCTTGCAGAGGGA
>BLSH010037988.1:230798-245159 GCA_018402905.1 Glandirana rugosa
TCTCTCTCTCTCTCTCTCTCTCTCTCTCTCTCTCTCTCTCTCTCTATATATATATTTTAGCAAAAGCTCTGGAGAATAAAACGGCGGCCATTGCAATATTTTATGTCACATGGTATTTGCGCAGCGGTCTTTCAAACGCAATTCTTTTGGAAAAACTACACTTTTTTGAATTACAAAATAAGAAACAGTAAAGTTAGCCCAATTTTTTTGCATATTGTGAATGAGGATGTTACGCTGAGTAAACAGATACCAAACATGTTAATGTTGAAATACTCGTGGAATGGCGACAAACGACGGTAAATAAAAATCTCCATAGGCGACGCTTTAAAAAATTTTAACGGTTACCAGGTTAGAGTTACAGAGGAGGTCTTTTGCTACAATTATTGCTCACACTCCGTCGATCACGGCAATACCGCACATGTGTGATTTGAACAATGTTCTCATATGCAGGCGCGACTTACGTATGCATTTTCTTTGCTGCGCGAGCTCGCAGGGACAGGGGTTATTTACATTTTTTTTTTTATTATTTATTTTATTTTATTTTTTTTTAGCAATGTTCCTTTAAAAAAAAAATCTGATCACTTTTATTGCTGTCAGAAGGAATGTAAACATCCGTTGTGACAGTAATAAGTGGTGACAGGTACTTTTTGTGGAGGGATCGGGGGCCTAAAAGACCCCCAATCACTCATTTGCACTTAAAAGTGTTCAGATCCCAAAAAACTGTGATTTTGAATACTGTAGTTTTTTTTTTAAATCTGCGCCATTGGCCCCCAAGTAAACTGGAAGTGATGTTGTGACGAGAGGGGGGATGTCCCCTCTCGCTGCCTGGGATAATGGTCGAGCGGATCCAGAGCCGGATCAGCCGTTATCACCAGATAGCCGATTGCCCTCTCTAAAAAAACGGTACCGGGGTATAGCCTGTAGCTGCAAGCTATACCCTGATTCATCCACTTCTCCCGCTGTATATATACGCCGATTTGTGTGAAGTGGTTAACGTGTTTATAAACATTTATTTATTTTTTCTTTTAAGGATCAATGGCATACTTATCTGCTCTGTGCCATGGGTTTTGCACAGAGCAGCCCAAACCTCCTCTTCTGGGGTCCCCCGCTGGCAATTTTGTCTCCTCCTGCCTTCAGAATGCCCCTATAGCAAACCAATAAGGGTACTCGTGCAGGCTCGATCCCTAGCTGCACTGTGTGCTTCTGTTGACATACGCAGTGCATCCCCCTGACTTCCTCCTCACAGGCTGTAATTGACAGCAGCAAGTGCCAATGGCTCCCGCTGCTGCATCTGTGTCATGTGAGGAGGGAGAAAGAGAGCAGTGATGCTGCTCTCAGGTACAGCGCTAGATCAAGATCAGGATCAGGTAAGTATACAGGGGGGGTAGGGTGGGAGCTGGTCACAGAAGGTTTTTTTACCATAATGCATAGAATGCATTAAGGTAAAACAAACTCTTGCCTTTAAAATTAATTTAAATCACTTTCTTCTCCTGCCCAGGACTACATGTTCCATGATGCATTCATCCTCAAACATTAACATGCTCTCAGGCATTTACTAACATGTATACCTGCAATGAGCTGTATGTGTGCTGCACTGTATTTCCTAATTTGCAAACAAATACTGCATTCTGTGTGCAGGCAAACTAGTCAGCTGATGACAACTATTGTGTGCAGGCAAACTAGTCAGCTGATGACAACTATTTTTATAATCGATTATGTTGATTAGTTGTTTCAGCCCTGCCTCAACCTAATAAAAATGCTGTCTGTTTCTGTCTGAGATATTTCTCTTTTGATGCTACTTATTTGTTAGGAGCATAAAGAAATGGTGAGCTTATTTTAGCCTACATCATTAAATCATCAATTACAGAATAAACAAGAAAATTACTGTTTTGAATCAAGATTCAAAACCATCTGACAGCACAGAGATAAACTCTTTTTTTGCAACAGGATAAAAATAAGTTTGTATCATTGGTATGTACTGTATATGTTCAACACAATAGAAAGCTCTCAGCCTTTACTGTACATTGTAAAAAAATCTATTATACACCTATATACTCATACATACAAATACATTAATAATGTGACTTTTTATTAAACAGAGCCTTTCACCAAGTTTCACATATAAATTTTAAACCTTTATTCAATAAGTAAAAGGCCTCTTGGCCACACATGGGGTGTAGTACAATTCATGGCTGTGAGAGGACCGTGTTTACCCACACAGATTTTCTGTGCATTCCCATGAACACAGTCCCATTGATGTTGAATGAGGAAACGCGTCACGCAGTAGTGACATCACGCATAGAGGCACCCGCAAGTGTCAATATCCTAATTCTCAAAGGAACTTTTGGACTTGTGTTTATGTGAGTATAATATTTTATGCATAAAGCGCTTTGGATTTTAAAGAGGAAGTAAACCCTGATGGGGTTTACTTCCTCTATATTCCCCTGCAAAGTAGAAACATAATGGGCTACTATGCAATCGCATATTATCCCATTATGTGTCACTTACCTGCAAACGAAGCCTGCGGCGTCTGGCGATGTCCCCTGTGCAGGCAGCGTCCATCTTCAGCCCCTCTTTCTTACTGGGCCGCGACTCCAGCTCTGTGACTGGCATGCGTGCGAGAGCCGCCAGTCACTGCGCCATCTCAGTGAAGAAACGGCCACTCTTCACTGCGCATGTGCCGACATGACATCAGCACATCTAGTACACTGCATATCTCCTGAACCGTGCAGGTTTAGGAGATATGCAGGGCACCTGCAGGTAAGCCTTATTATATGCTTACCTGCAGGTTAAAGTGGTTGTCACAAGTTGACAACCACTTTAATACATGCTACATTATGGAGATTTTTTCTCTACACATGGAGAGCTTCGGGTCATTCTTATATCAGAAATTATGACCATAAAAAGAGGCAACTGCACACCATGAGCAACAGGTGGAACATCAGGTACGCCAGTTAGAGAAAGACGATGTTAAAAATCCATCAAATGCAAGACGAGAGGCAATTTCTTACATATGGTTTGGGATGACTTGTTCACATTTTGCTTGCAGCTTAGTTTTTTGTTTATCTTTTTTTACCTTGTATTTTTTGTGCGCAGAACTGCTATATACATATTTATATGTGGATTTTAAGCACCAGGCGGTGTTTTTTTTTTTTTTACAGCGGCTATGGGTAGAAGATTTTTTTCAGAGTGGAGATTACTGTACATATACAGATAACCTACCGATTGAACAAAAAATATGAATCATGTATGGTCTGCCTAAGACATAATAAGACAGAGCACTTTGAAAGAAGAGGAGCTGTAATTAAAACGATTCTCCATAGCAGATCTGTATAGGGAAGTTGGTGAGGTGGCAAGCACAAAGCTAATTCCCCACATGCCTCTGAACTTGATGTGTGATCTGTTTAATTACAGGTAATCACGCAGGGGACCCATGGGAAAGCACCAATGCACTGTGTGTCAGCTGTATCCTAGCTCTGCTGTGGAGTACAGCCTTAGTAAAGCATGGTAGAACTGAGGGGGAACAGTAAAGAAGGCCTAACATTTCTGCTGGAACTTCTAACTATGTACCCAAGTCAATGGATGTACCTACTCAGAACTACAAGAAAAAACATAAATTGCGTTTTAACCCATTACACACATATATGAGTATCATTTTGCAAGCATTTACTTTTGTGCCATATAACCTATCAGACCACAAACACAATATGAACCCTGATTAAGTCAGTATTGCTTACAAATATTTACTATTCTTTTGCACATAGAAAAAGGGACTGTGCATATTACCAAGTTTATCTTGGCAACAGACCTGAAGATATATCCAACGTGTGTCAGTGGCTCACAACTTCCACTTCATCAGGGCTTGTATGCTGGTGTTTATTTGGGTACAATGGCCTATGAAAGGATTAACCACTTGACCTCTGGAAGGTTTTACCCTCTGCATGACCAGGTCATTTTTTGCTATTTAGCACTGTGCTACTTTAACCTCTTAAAGACTGCCCACCGCACATATACTGCGGCAGGGCGGCTCTATTGCGTGAAACAACGTACCCGTACGCCGTTTCATGCAATAGATACTGTGGGCATGTGCGCTGCCAGAGACACGCGCCAGACTCTATGTCCGCTTGCGACCTGCGATCGCTCCACAGAGATGCAGAATGGGGATCTGCCCATGTAAACAGGGCAGAATCCCGTTCTGACAGGAGACAACACTGAGATCTGCTGTTCCTAGCAATCAGGAACAGATATCTCTGTGTTGTCCCAGTGAGCCCATCCCCCACACAGTTAGAACACACCCAGGGAACGCAGTTAACCCTTTGATTGCCCCCTAGTGCTAACCCCTTCCCTGCCAGTGTCATTTATAATTGATCAGTGCATTTTTTTCAGTACTGATCACTGTAACAATGTCACTGGTCCCCAAAAAGTGTCAGTTGGGGTCAGATTTGTCTGCCGCAATGTCGCAGTCCCGCTAAAAATCACAGATCGCCGCCATTACCAGTAAAAACAACTAAAAAAAAAATAAAAGTCCATAAATCTCTCTTATTTTGTAGACGCTATAACTTTTGCGAAAACCAATCATACGCTTATTGTGATATTTTTTTACCAAAAATATGTAGAAGAATACATATTGGCTTAAACTGATGAATTAATTCGTCTACAGGTTTTTTTTTTTTGGCTATGTATTATATATTGCTTTTTTTTTTCAAAATTGTCAGTCTTTTTTTTGTTTATAGCACAAAAAATAAAAACCGCAGCGGTGATCAAATACCACCAAAAGAAAACTTTATTTATGGGGGGAAACGGAGATCAATTCTGTTTGGGTACAGCGTGACCGTGCAATTGTCAGTTAAAGCGACGCAGTGCCGTATCGCAAAAAATGGCCTGGTCATTAAGGGGGTAAATCCTTCTGGGTCTGAAGTGGTTAAATGGCAATTGCGTGGCCATGCAACACTGTATGCAAATAACATTTTTTATGATTTTTTTTATACAAATAGGCTTTTGGTGGCATTTGATCACCACTGTTCTTTTTTGTTTTGTTTTTTGTTTTTTTTTTGCGATAAGCAAAAAAATACCTAAAATTGTGAAAAAAAATTTTTTACTGTTATAACACATATCCAGTAAGAATCAAAAAAAATAATAATCATTCCAATAATACACTCTCTGGTCCCATAAAAAATAAGTTAGCTTTACTGTATTTAAGCAAAGGTTCAGAAATTCTGCCATTCTAAAAATTTTATAACATTCATGGAATAAAACAGGGTAACATGGCAAAACTTGAAAGCTGCATATACACTATGTTTAGAGCTACTGAGTGAAATCTTAGCAAAATCCACAATGGAGTTATTATTAGGAAGGGAAATGCAAACATTCAGCACATTACACAATATGAAGCATATACAAACCATAAAACTATAAAACTAGGACACATTTCCACAGGTCAGCAATCTAGCAAAGAATCAACATATTTGTATTCTAACTGTAGCATGCTGTAGATAAAACAAACTAATCTAAACTATACAAGTCATTAATCATTACCCCAACGTAGTGTTTTCAGAGGTAATGAAGGTCAAGTAAATAGGGATTTAATAATTAAATAAGACATATCAAGATTACAATGAATTACCTGGTTTGATCCTGCTGTAGCGTGTTGGGGTCTGGAATGAAAAATCGTACTCTGAAGAATAGAGAGCAAGGAAATCCTCCTATATTGAAAAATCAATAGCAAAAGGAAATAAGGTTTTAATAATGTTAAAGTTAGATTTATAATTATTGATTAAAGGGTCTGTGTGCAGGAGGAGCAATGCTCCAACTCTATTAATACATTTCTTGTTTCTGAAATGGAAGTTAAGTGTGAGAAAAACCTTTAACCACTTTAAGACCTTGGGCATACTAGGCACAACATGTGAACCCATCTGGACCAGCTTTCATTCTGAAAGTGAGGTCCTGGTCTGCAGAAAAGCATCTCTTTATACACTGATCACTGTAGCAGCAAGTTACAATAAGGGTATGTTTGAACAACAGTATTCCTGGACAAAATTTCTTGTGTTTATTTTGTGCGTATTTGTGAATACATGAGTAAACTAAATTCCAGCTCTCAAGGATGGAATTTTAACCTCTTCAAATCAACATTTTTTGCACATATGCATGCGTAAAATGCCGACCGGTAACTCAGATTTCTGTATTTTTTTTTTACTTCTCTATACACAGTGCATTTGTACGTGCCTGTGTGTACAGAGACGCACTGAAAGTAAATAATTTAGCTGCAGCTGACAGAAGTAGCTAATTACAATGTAATTTTTTTTTCACATTGTATTGACCTGCACCAAACCTGAACGAAAAAAAAACATGCCTCTATATAGGCCTTTATAAGGCTTAACCTCCCTGGTGGTATTCCCGAGTGTGGCTCGGGGTTAATCTTCAAAAGCAATAACTCCAAACCACACTCGTGATTGCATTGCAGGATCCAGGCAAAGTTACTTACATTGTCCCCTGGATCCTGCAATGTCCCCCCTGCTGTGTCTGTGGGCTGTGTCTTCCGCCCGATGTACTGTGTCCCGGGCTCCGTTCCCTGCGAGCGTCACAGCGCATGGAGTGCGGCGGCAAATTCAAAAAGTGAAAAGCACACATAACACATACAGCACACTGTAATCTGTAAGCACTGTATCAAATCATTTCACATCCCTTTTGTCCCTAGTGCTTTGTCCTGTGCCCTGCATGCACTTTTATATTATATATGTCATTCTTTCTGCCTGGAAACTTGAGAATGTCCATGGCATCCAAAAAGCTTCTCTTTACGTCAAAAACTGTTTTTGACCAGCAATAGTAAATAAGAATCACTTGCAGAATTGAGCAATACTGATTTGTGGGGAAATTCGTCATCAGACACTGAAAGGTACGCCAGGGACAATTCTGGAACTGAGCAAATTTCAGTGTTTTGATTTGATTACATTATTGAATACATTTTATTATTATTATATTATTATTTTTGATAATTATTTATAGTTATTTATTATATTATAATTTATGATTTAATTGTTTCAAACATTATCATACCCGGGATGCCTAATAGACTCTTGTTTGGACAGATTTAAGTGAGTTATATTCCTAAGAATTACAGGCCTACAATATAAAATCCCATATATCTATGTGAAACAATGTACCGCTTTGAGACGCAAAAATCTGACGTAATCATGCCGCCAGGGAGGTTAACAAAAGTAGTGGCAATTTTTTTAGTTTTGTTTTAGATAAAATATGGCGATATTTCCCCTTACTTCTAGTCCAGGCGACAATGGATTTACCATACAAGAAGTGAGGGTAAAATCTCCAAGAGCAACACAAACAGAGATAATTTTTTTTTTTTCAGCACAGTAGTGTAAATGTCAGCTTTATATTGCAGTCTAAAATTGCTTTTGCAGATTTTACCTCACTTTGTTGTCATCAGAACTAAATGTGAGTATCATTTCTCTAATGCAGCCCTGGATAGCAGTAAACACCCAACAAGGGTTTATAACGCTTCACTACTCTATCCAAACATCAAAAAAAAAACACTTCAAAAAGACTGTTATGGTGATGGTATATGGTGGGACAGCCCAATATTCACAAACTATTCTCTCAATCTGTATATTGCATGAGACAACTGGGGCTTTAGTTGAATAGAAACTTCATTCCCCCTTGCTATTTTTGCTGTGACATCCACAATAATAAATGAACACACCCAACAAATCTAGAGGCACTCAGTAGTGATCTGCCACTGCACACCAGGGCTCGTGCCTCTATCTTCCTCCGATGTCAACGGGAGCAAGCTGTCCTGGTTCTTGCAGCTGGCTCCCTAATGACATGTTACTGCACATGCTGATTTTTGGTAGAATGCCCCAAAGCCTCCTAGGATGCTTGGATATCCCAGAAGGCTATGGGCGGCTAAGAGGGTACCTCATTCTCACCTATGCAAGAATCCTGCTGTCCTGTAAGGCAGTGTTCCCCAACCCAGTCCTCAAGGCCCATCAACAGGTCATGTTTTCAGGATTTCCCTCAGATGAATCAGCTGTGGTAATTACTAAGGCAGTGAAACTGATCAAATCACCTGTGCAAAATAATGGAAATCCTGAAAACATGACCTGTTGGTGGGCCTTGAGGACAGGGTTGGGGAACACTGCTGTAAGGGACCCTAAAAATAAACACTAATTAGGTAAAATGTGTAAAGATGCTGATAGTTCGCCTTTACCCCATAAAGACTATAATTATTTATATTATTATGGCCATCGGAAGTTCACATCAAGATATTATCCAACTTGAATCAATCATTCCCTCTATTTAGCAGCTGAGGAAAGAGTAAAAAAAATCTTGAGTTAAAATCTTGTCATTGTTACTCGGAACTTTCGCTGGAATGATGGATGTAAGGAATGATGTGAGCTTTTGTGAGGACAGGCAGCTTTTAACACCATCTACTCTCAGGGAGATATCTGTCCAGCTATGGGTCTTGTGGGAGATTAGCTTGTGGGGGGTCACCTTTCCTGGGAAAAAGGCAACTTGCAGTCAAACTTTCTTAAAAATCTGGCGGGTTGCCAGTTTTATTTGTTTTATGACTTGCAAAATTTTTCTAACAAAATAGCAAAAACAAATCCTTGTTGTCCGACGCTAAACTATACAGAGCAGGATACCTCTCTATACGGTGCCGGGCTAGTCCCAGACACCTCCAAACCTTTCTTTAGAGTTCTTAGAGCAACCAATTCCCACTGTGTAGCTCTCTCAATGTACTGTTTCTGAGTCCCAGGCCAGAGCAACACTGTGCTCTCTTCCTCATCATCTAAAGCACCTGATGGGGAATTTGAGTGGACCAGAAACCTGCCACGGTGGCTGGCACAAACCGTCACGGATTCTCCCTAGTCCACTCCAAGTGAACGCATGCAAGGCGATAGATATCGCCCGTCCACTATCTCGCCTCGCATAACGTCACAGTCCCTTGAGAAACACTGCATTAGATAGCAAATTATAAAGAATCTGTATTATCTACCAAACTCTACATGTCAAGGTCCCAATGTGCCAGGGACAGCAGTGCTTTTTATTTTTCTTTATTGCTACGATATGTATTAAGGATTTGAAAGCACACTTTACAAAATTGGAAATAATGGGACACAGGTAACACTTCAAACTGCTGTTGAGTTTGCTATGAGACTTACCTTTTAGCTGTTTTCGAATAGGTTTGTTGGGTTCCAACCATTTCTAAAATTAACCATGCACAAATAAATCAGTGAGTATATTAGACACGGGATACAAAATAATTAATGAAAAAAATGAAAGTTTTAAAACTGTATATAAATTCATGTGCTGATTGTTGCTAGGCATTTTAGCTTGTATTTTGGAGGAGATAAGATGACAATTTTTGGCACATCTTTTTGGTCAAACTGGTCGCTTTTTTCCCACTTTGGAAAAAAGGAATGGCAAATGGTTACAATGAGTACTAAACATTTCAATGGAATTAAAATCAGGACTTACATTAGGGCATTCCAAAACCATTCAATTGTTCTTTTTAAACCATTTTTTGGTGTATGTTCTAATATGTTTCACATCATTGTGTAAAAACATACTTTTCCAGTTTAGCATCAACCTTTGGACAGATGGTCTCACAGTCCCATCAAGGACCATTTGATACGATACAGAATTCATACCCAACATGATGACTGCAAGCTGCCCAGGCACTAAAGTAGCAAAGCAACACCAAACCATAACATTTCTATCACTATGCTTCACAGTTGGTATGAGATTATTCTTTTGAAATGCTGTCTTTGGTTTGCTATAAACATGTCTACTGTTACTGTGAGCAAACGACTTCTACTTTAGCTTCATCAGTCCACAGCACATTAGTCTACAAGCCCTACAGTTTGCCTGTAAGATTTAAATGCAAAATGTAGTATTGCTCTAATGTAGTTTGTGGACAGAAAAGGCTTTATTCAAGCACACTTCCCATGCAGGTTGAATTTGTGCAAACGCTTTCTGACTGTGGATGCATGCACTTTGACAACAACTGTTACCTGCAGATCCAGCAAAGATGCAAAAATGTTGGGGAATTTGGAGACTTCTTTTGGCATCCAAGCATCAAGCTCTTGGGCTGAATTTGCTGGGCCAGCCCTGGTCAAATTAAAAGGCATTCAAAAATATACACCACTAAATTATTTTCCTTAATCTGGAATGATTGATTAAAAATAATTTGGTGATTTTTTTTAAATCCCTTACTAGCTTCATAGGCATCTGCAACCTTCTTTCTAGGGACTTTTTCACCTTTTCATGGTGAAACTACTTACATCAATAGCACTAATGGGGCGGCACAGAATGAAACTGATTGGGTGGCACTAATATGCAGCACTAATATGCAGCACTGACAGGTGGCACTTATGGGCAAAGATAGGCGACATGGATAGGTGGCATTGATCAGCAGGCAATGAAAGGCAGCACTAACTTGCATCACTGAGAATGGCCTCACTTATGGGCTCAAATTGGCATCACATTATGGGCACAGACTGGCATCACTGCTGGGCACTTTTGGGGCTGCACTGATGATCAGTGACCTAATTATCTGTACAGGTCTCCCCTGGGAGGAGATGCTGCTGATCAGCTCTCCTCTCCTCACACTCAGTCAGGGTGAGGCGAGGAGAGACGACAACCGACATTTCCTTGTTTACATGTGATCAGCTGTGATTGGGCATCGGCTCTTTACCAAGATCGGGGTCATGCTGTGTCCCAGTGACAGGGCGTGCAAGTGCGGTGAGACTGGGGCGACGTCATGTGATGTCGTCCCAGAATAACGGAGCATCCCATCCGCCGTCATTTGTCTATATGGCGGTTGGGAAGTAGTTGAGCACAATTACCTTATCTGAACATATGCACAAAAAAAAAAAAACAAAATAAACATTTTTATTTGGACACACTCACATGTGAGTCTAAAGAATCTTCATTGTGCTGTAAGCCAAAATATTCCCTCTCTTTTACACTTAAGTGATTGAAAACCATGTCCAGCAATGCTTGACCTGTGTCTTGTTTCTGGAATACAGAGAAAAAGTCTGTTAGTTTTATATTATTATAAAAAACACCCACTCACCAAAGTGTTGCAAAAGACTCTATAGAGTAAATATGTCAGTGTTCATGTGAGACTATCGTGACTAATAAATACTGGTGACATATACCAGACTTCTGCAATGTTCATACTTTCACTTTTACAACAGATTTGTGAATTCCTTCCTATTTTTGGCATGAATGTAGAAAGTCTACTATGTTTGGAAATTCAGAGTACTTTTAGTTAACTGCTCAAGTCCGGGAAAATAAAATATTTTTCTTTTTAACTCAGAAGACATTCTTTTGTAACTTCAATTTTTACCGATTAAAGATTCGCTTGGTAAGCGCAACAATGTAAAATATAATAATTTGTACATTACACAGGGGCAAGCAGCAATTGTGCATTATGTCACCTCGGTGTTCTGGATTTGTCCAAATGTACCATTTCATTAAACAGTTCTGCACACTTTGTAAATGATGGCAAAAAGAGGTTATACTGTGGAAAAGTTTGCTGATAAGGCACACCAAGGGTGGAACCTACAGCAGCGCAGGTGAAGAATTTGCAATGTCATCCTTGACGCATTTTCACTGGCGTCAGCAAGTTTTGGAGGGATGCATACTGTGCTTTGAACCAGTGTTTTTTTTTTTTTTAAACTTAAATGGCAACCCTGGGGTGCCCTCTGAGTTCCGTGGGGATGCTGCGAGCACTGGGCACAGTTTGCCATCCATCAGCATCATGAGTTGCCATAGGGTGGGTGAGCTATCCCCCAGCACCATAACAAACAATGATGCTCTAGGACCACGACACATAGCATCATTCATTGTTGTGGTAATCGTGGCCAGTTCGCCAACACTATGGCATCGCATGACTCTAATCTACTGCGAGCAGAAGGCATCACTTTCCCCAGCATTCAGTAGAAGACAGAAATCTCCCTCCTCTACCCCCTGTCCTATGCTGCACTGCTGGAGCCACAAAGTAGGGCTCTGATGCAAAGAGGGTACTGTGTAACTGTGTAATTGGGAAGCTCTGTGATGGGAGGACTCTGTGGTGATGGGGAGGATACAAGTATAGGGGCTTTGATACCGTGCTCAGCATAAATGAGTACACCCCTTTTGAAAAGTAAGATTTTAATCAATATCTCAATGAACACAAGAACAGTTACCAAAATTTTGACAAAACTGAGTTTCATAGAACATTTGTTTTGCTCCATTACCTGAAAGTAAGGTTAATAGTATAACTTAGATTACAAAATCTTTAGTTTTACTCAAATTAGGTGATGCAAAAATAAATACACCCTACAACAAATATAGAGCAGTGCATCTATGAATCCATGATACCATCAATGAAATGCAGCTCCCTGACACCAGCAGCACTCATGCAGTCCCACAGAAGGACACTGCCACCACGTTTCACTGTAGGTACCATGCATTTTTCTTTGTACTCCTCGCCTTTGCAACGCCATACAGTTTAGAAGCCATCAGTTCCAAAAATGTATTTTGGTCTCATCACTCTAAAGTACAGAGCCCCAGTAGTTGTCTTTTTCAGCATGGGCCTGGAAAATTCTTGGCGGACTTTTTTGTGCATGGGCCTTAGGAGAGGTTTCCTTCCTGGGCGACATGCATGCCATACCTCTGCAGTGTACGCCGTATTGTGTCACGGGAAACAATCACCCCAGTTTGGCTTTCTACTTCTTTAGCTGATTGCAGTGAACTTGGAAGGCGATTTTCTTCAACCCTTCTCATCAGAAATGCTTCTGCTGAGGCGTTAACTTCCATGGATGGTCTGGACGTCTCCGTGAGATGGCTGCAGTTCCATCTTTTATTCAATGTTTGTATCACTTTTGCTACAGTATTCTGACTGATAAGTGAAGCTTTGCTGATCTTCTTGTAGCCTTTACCTTTCTTGTGTAAAGAAATGATTTTCTTTCTCTGTGTCCTGTGACATTTCTCTTCATATGGTGCCATTGCTGTCAGCATGAAATGGGGAGGGGTTTTCTTTGTTATCTAACACCCTTTTATAATCAACTGTCTCTGCTGGACACCTCTTTAACCACTTCCAGACCACCCGCCATCATTATACAGTGGTACTCTGCCGTTGAATACCATTGTTATGGTAGCAGATAGCTACCATAACCCCGGAATTTTTTTAAACAGCAGACAGCCCTCTTTCAGATAAAAGTGGTTTCGGATTCGCAGCGAGATCACTTTTATCGGGGCCGGGAGAGGTGCCCCCTGCCACTTTTCCGTCACCTCCGCCACTTACCGGACCTGCCGGTAGCACCGGAGACGATTGGATCCCCTTTCTTCAATGTCTGGATGCCGAGTGAGCAGAAGATGGCGCCCACTCAGTTCCATAGCATTTAAGGTCGGAAGCAATGTCAAACGTCACTTTCGCCCAATGTGCTTATACAAGAAAAATGTTATTATTTTTTTGCAAATGACATTTATTTTTTTATTGCATTTTAGTGCAAATATGAGATCTGAGGTATTTTTGACCCCAGATGTCATATTTAAGAGGTCCTAGCATGCTTTTTTTCTATTACACGGAATGTTTACAGTGAGATCTGTCATGTCACTGCCAGCTCAGCCCCCACACAGTTAGAACATGCTGAGGGAACACAGTTAACCACTTGATCGCCCCCTAGAGTTTAACCTCTTCCCTGCCAGTGACATTTATACAGTAATCAGTGGTTATTTTTAGCTCTGATCACTGTATTAATGTCATTGGTCCCAAAAAAGTGTTAAAAGTGTCCGATCTGTTCGCCGCAATGTTGCAGACCCGATAAAAACTGATCACAGCCATTACTAGTAAAAAAAAAATAATAATAATAAAAAATGCCATAAATCTATTCCCTATTTTGTAGACAAGATAACTTTTGTGCAACCCAATCAATATATGCCTATTGCGTTTTTTTTACCAAAAATATTTAGAAGAATACATATCAGCCTAAACTGATGAATACATTTTTTTTTTGATATGTATTATAAAAGTTTTTTTCTTTTTCAAAATTATTATTATTATACAGGATTTATATAGCGCCAGCAGTTTGCGCAGCGCTTTACAAAAATGAAGGCAGACAGTACAGTTACATCACAATTTGGTACAAGAGGAATCAGAGGGCCCTGCTCGTTAGAGCTTACAATCTAAGAGGGAGGGTCAATTGATACAAAAGGTAAAAGATGCGGGGGATGAGCTCATGTAGAAAGAAAGAGTATTAGGTAGAAGCAGTATAGGCCTCTTTAAAGAGAAAAGTTTTCAGGGATCGTCTAAAGATGGATAGATTAGGAGACAGTCGGACTGATTGGGGTAGGGAG
>BLSH010037988.1:258802-269254 GCA_018402905.1 Glandirana rugosa
AGGTTTAGTCCACTTGCCACATCCTTAATGTTGTCAAACATATACACGGAGGGTGAAAAATTGGTGAACGGCTGGTGGTTGGCGTTCAACTGCCGCTGTTCCACCGAGCTATAGCGTTTGGCGGCAGTATGCTGCCGCCGACGATATAGTACGTGACACTCCCGTGCGCGTGACACAAGCCCCCCCGATCCCTCGCCCACGCCGCCTGAGCTAGAGGCGGCCGATGGACGCTACGGGGGGGGGGGGGTGTCACTCTCTTGCCTCCAGGCACATTCATTTGCGCCTAGAGGCAAGACACTCTCCTCCTTCCCGACACTAGTGTCCGAGATCCGCGTTTACTTACACGGACCTCCGTTCTCTCACTGTGGGGGGGGGGGGGCATCGCAGGTAGCCGGCGGAGATCGAGTCCGCCGCACCCGCTCCCTAGCCCCCCCGAACACAGTGCGCGTGCCCTCACAGTGCATGATATAGCAGCCGCCGTCGTATGACGGCGGTTTGCGATATCGAGCCACCTTGTCGCCGTCAACTTGCGGTTGGTGGTCGGCAAGTGGTTAAAAAGTGGGAGGCACATATACAAACTGTTGTAATTCCTACACCGTTCACCTGATTTGGATGTAAATACCCTCAAATTAAAGCTGAAAATCTGCAGTTAAAGCACATCTTGTTTGTTTCATTTCAAATTCATTGTGGTGGTGTATAGAGCCAAAAAGATTAGAATTGTGTCTATGTCCCAATATTTATGGACCTGACTGTACAGCATGTTCAGAGGTTGGATTACCCAGGCATTTAGTGAGTATCCAATATTTATATTTGTGCAAGCAAATGTGATCTATGTGATGCTGCTGAGAGAAGACCTGAATGCCAGGGTGACGTAATCACCGGTAATCACAGCTATCTCGAGTTAACTGCATCCTGTGTAGGAATATGGATTTGTGTGTGCGTAATGTCCATGAAGTATCGCTTGTTGTTAGTCTTAGAAGATGAGGTAGAGGAAGCAGGGTCGTCGAGAAATTGCAGCCCCTGTGTTCGGCCCATCAGCATCAAATCCTGGCATTTTTGTGTGTCGGGGTGGCATTGGTGCATCGTTCAGCCCCCCTTATCACCAGCCTGTCAAAATCTATGAGATGCTGAACTATGTGGCAAATGGACCCTGTACAGATTGGCAATCGAGTTTGGGCCATTTGCGTTCAGGGACATGGCCAGGATTTGCCAGACGGCCCAAATTGCCCATCAGTGGCCCACCCAGTTGTGTGACAATAGTGAATGAACATTCGCTGTTGTCTTCCTGCTTCTCCTCCTGGCCAATCAGGAAGCGGGTCTTAAGACCTGATTGGCTGAGAGGAGAAGTGACCGCATTGGCCGGGAGCAGAAGCAGGGGGGAAGCCGCCGAGGAGACGCAGGGGGAAACCCGCAACCTGGATGGGGTAAGTGTGGGGCTCGTGGGAAGGGGGGGTCAGGTAGTTTGTTTGCCGCCTCCCCAAAAAATTGGAGCACCAGCCGCAACTGTTGCCCATGCACATTTAGTCTTAAGAGTAGCTCTGGGTTGCCAACAGGAGCATCGAAATGTGGGGCTGCAGTGGCTCAGAGCAGCAGTAAATGCACACTGGTGGGGTGTTTGGTGAATAGTAATTTACGTTCAGCATACAGACAGGTATACCAACCATACAACCAGAAGCAGTTTGCTTGCCATAAGACAAAACCAAACATGATTGCTCGGGAACTCATGTGTAATGGTAGCCATTATGAAGTAGAACTCTTAAGCTGTCCATGAAGCTGTTTTTTTCTTGTCAACCGATTCTCTATTAATGCACATGTTATTTTTGTACTTCAGATTTACATTTAAGTTCCTTTTTCCTAATTACATGGATAAGTAATTACAGCCCACATAAACATAAGGTTGGTGCATCATTGTTTTCGTAAATACACCTTTACACTGGTATAAAGTGTTCTATTAGTTCAGTCTATACTCTTTTCAAATGATTAGTCATAGTCAGACTGCAAAGTTAGAGCTTTTCAAAAGCCCACGCACCTCCGCACTCACAGAACATACAACTGCAATGACATATTCAGAATATTTGTTCCATTCATTAACCACATAGGGACCAGAAGGATTTCCCCCTTAATGACCAGGCCATTTTTTGTGATACGGCACTGAGTCACTTTAACTGACAATTGTGCGGTTGTGCAACGTTGTACCCAAACAAAATGTATGTCCTTTTTTTCCCACAAATAGAGCTTTCTTTCAGTGGGATTTGATCACCTTTGCGATTTTTATTTTTTGCGCTATTAACAAAAAATAGCGACAATTTTGAAAAAAAAAAACAATATTTTTTACTTTTTGCTATAATGAATATATAAAAAAAAAATTCTTCATCAGTTTAGGCCAATATGTATTCTTCTATATATTTTTGGTAAAAAAAAAAAAAAATGCAATAAGCTTATATTGACTGGTTTGCGCAAAAGTTATAGCATCTACAAAATAGGGGTTCGATTTATGGCATTTTTATTTAGTTTTTTGTGATCCTCCCCTTCTTCCCCTGTCCCCAATCCATCTGCTGATAGTACAGAGCCTTTGGAGCCACTCTGCACATGCTCAGATTGGCGTGCATTGCTAGAGTTTTTTTTTCTTGGGAGAGTGCATGTGATCAGCACTGTCCAGACAGAGGGTCAGGGGTCCTGCAGCCTCACAGCACAGTCATATAGAATGAAAACGCCTCCTACAAGCTTTAACCAGACACAGATAGAAGTCACAAGACTGCTATATACTGCTGATGAAAAAAGGTATTTAGCAGTTCATATTTACTAAAAGAATTACATTTCCATGTTCTGTGTGCTGTGGGAGAGCAGATATAGTGAATGCAGGGTCCTGGGCTTAGGTCCCTTTCACACTCGTGCAACTTGTCCTGAGACTTTGGACTGCAAAGTCCGCTTACATCACGCAGCACACGCCATTAAACAGAATATTTAATCACATTTATTCAAATAACAATAATAATTTATGTTAGGTGATTTTAGTATTTCACTCTGTGTGTAAACCCTGTAAAGGATTGCAATGCAAACAATTTCCAAAGCCTACACAGATAGATCAATAGAGATGAAGCGATCGATCTAGCACTCCATTAACAAACAATTTGTCATTATTATTATTATACGGGATTTATATAGCGCCAACAGTTTGTGCAGCGCTTTACAATAAAGAAGGGACACAGTACAATTACAATACACAGTACAATTCATTCAATACAGAAGGAATAGGAGGGCCCTGCTAGTAGAGCTTACAATCTAAAGGGAGGGGGAGGTGGTACAAAAGGTAATGGCTGCAGGGGATGATCTGATAGAGCTGGCTCAAGCACGGGTCTTAGGTGGTTTAGGCTTCCCTGAATAAGTGAGTTTTCAAGGATCGCCTAGGCGGACAGGGTGGGGGCTGACCGGACATTCTGGGGCAGGGAGTCATTATACATTATTCCTCTAAAAGAGCATGTTATCTAAACAGCCTTGTAAAAATCCCAATTTATAAAAAAAAAAAAAAACAATGATTCTTAACAGATTCAGGATGGCCACGTAATGAACAAAGGCTAAATACATTCATAGTTTTAGAATGGTTTCTGGGAAACACACAGCAATGTGCGCGTTGTGTGCTGTGGTGCCGCTAATTCTTATCAAAACACAATACACGGTATTGCATTGTGGTGCATTGTATTTTTTTTAAAAAAGTACATGCCCCTTTTTGGTGGATTTTAGTGCACTGCATAGCCTATTCAAATGAATGGGCTTCCCTAACGATGCACATCGAAGCATTTTGTTTTGAGGCACCACAAAGGTGTGAATGAAGCCTGAGTATTTAGAATTTCAAATATGTCAATTTCCATGCAGTAAAACACATGCAGAAATCCCATTCTTTCTCAGCAGCTGGTTGACATGTATGCTCTGTAGTTTAGTGTTTTTAAAAGGAAAGTCATTTACATGTACATGTGAGTTAACGAGCACACACGGGCGAATGGGCCCTAAAGACATTTATCAAGTTTGTTGCATGGCCGGACAATTCTATAGAGGAACTATGAGAAATTGAGACAGACATATGGTTTATTTATAATTAGACAGCTTCATTCATACATTTTTCACACATACTCTCAAGTAGAGAGCCCTTGACCACTTCATATTCTTAACTATGCTTTTTTTCAGCAGGAACTTGGTGGAACTCAGTTCCACCAATTCTGGTTCTCACCCTCCGATCTCTGTTCACCACTGTCACTTGTAAACACAGAATCCCGGCTTCTGTGCTTACAAGGACAACTTGCCTCTCCCAGAGGCTCCAGAGATCCCTCCCTGCTCTACACTCCTGGCGTGGACAAGGGAGATGCAGGTGCTAGTGCAGTGTGGTCATGGGCGAGAGGGGGTGTTGTGTGGTAGGCTGCAACCTCTATGATCACCATCTGTTCCCTGGTGCATGGATGCTAACGCCCACAAATGATCTTGCTGCAAATCAGCATATGATCTTGCTACCGCCTACAGTGGGGAGAGTTTTGTGGTGCCTAGGTCAGAGCTGAGGAGGACTGGAAATGAGATGTGGATGGGGATGCAGAGATAAGGGCCTGTGAAAGAGAGCTGAAAACTTCATTCTGTATGCAGTGTCCCCCGACCCTTCACAAGGCACAAACCTGATCCCTGCACTCTGTACCTAGAGCACCCCTAAAACCTGCACTCTGTACATAGCACACTCGGATCCCTGCAGCCTGTATGTAATGCACTCCTGAGCCCTGCACTCTGTACGTAGCACACCTCTGAACCCAGCATTCTGTACATAGCGCACTCCTGAACCCTGCACTTTGTACTTAGCAAACCACTGAATCTTGCACGCTGACCACACCCACCATTTTATGAAGTTTGGTTGGAAGGGAGGTCATGGTTGAGTTCCTGCACCTATTTCCTGAGAAAAAAAGCCCTGACTATGCATCTGTTTTGAGTGAAAAATCTGTCTGTGTCAAATGTGCCCGGCTGCCCAGGATTACAGACGCAGAGTTTGTGAGAAATTTTGGAAACAAAGACTTCCTCTACCTTAATAGATCTGGTATGAACACAATCAAAAACATCCATAACTGCAGTGATGAATAAGAGGTAATGAGAAAACAAAAAATTGACAGGTGGTGAGGCAATATGTCACCTCTTTACCTCACCTCTCCTCCTCACTACCTATTTTAACTGCACCCCATTGTACTTTATGCAGTTGTGGGGTGATTGCAGGGTGACCCCATTTGCTTGAATGGATTGTGTTCAGTGGGCAGTACTGCCCGCCAAATGTTACCAGGCAGACAATTTTTGCCACAAATGTGAAGCAAAGCATTGCAACCACAGCATATGTACACTCACATCCACTGCCGTTGTAGCTTAACCACTTTAGTACTGCGCTATAGCCAAAAGATGGCTACAGCTTGGTACTATAGTTTTTGGAGGGCGTCCAAAGCTGTACTCCCAGAACCTCACCTCCTGGGCCATACATCGGGGGAGCTCTGTGACCGCTGAGCTGATCACAATTCAGGGTAAAGGGCCAATCACAGCGGCCCTTTAACATGTTTTCAGCTGTGTCCAATCACAGCTGATCACATGTAAACAGACTTGCCAGTTATCGAAAGTCCTTTCCTCACACATTGTGTCTGTATGAGAAAAGGAGTGCCGATAACCGGCAAGGCTGTTAGCACATTGTTTACACTGATATTTAGGGCACTGACAAAGGTCAGTGTGGGCGACAGATTTGTTTTAGCAACAGGTATATAAATCTCTCTCTTGCTCCAACTTTATGTTTCTGTGCAGCAGATCCCAATACAAAATGCCATTTATACAATGGGTACAAAGTGTGCTTAACATTACATTGCAAATTTTCTTTCCTATCTATTCCTGGACCAGCCTGACCAGTATTGTCAAATAGCAGGACTTCAATATTATTTATATTCAGGCTCCATTTACACGGGACGCTACATCAACCTCCCCTGAACGTTTTTTTTTTACAGCTAGAATCCGGTGTCTAAAACGGCCGTTTTGCATGCCGCGTTTAGCAGCGTTTTGCGTCTAGGAGCAATTTTTTTTAAAAAATGTTTTTATTTATTTATTTATTTATTTTTTTTTAAGAATGGAAACGCCTGTAAACTAAACGGTTCTAGATGCGAGTTACTGCGTTTAGGCACGTTTACAAGCTGTTTGGTATTTCAAATGCCTCTGAACTGGTGCCTGAACCCATTTTTTTGTGTTTAGATTAGAGGCTTTTTCTGGAATGCAAGAAAATGGGTTCAGATGGCAGTTCAGAGGCATTTGAAACGCCAAACAGCTTGTAAACGCCGCTAAACGTGGTAACTTGTGTCTAGAACCATTAAGTTTACAGGCGTTCCCAAAATTTTTTTTTTTTCTTTAAAAACACTCCAAGATGCGAACATGGCATGCAAAAAGGTGGCAAAATGGCCATTTTAGACACCGGCTTCTAGCTGTCAAAAAAAAAAAAATCGTTCAAGGTATGTTGAAACAGCGTCCTGTGTAAATGGAGCCTAAATAGGGAAATAACCACATCTGCACCTCTACCTCTGCAAACCGCATTAAGATGACAATGCATTTTCACAGATGTTTCCTATTGATTGAAAGAGATAAGGCCAGCATCAGGCTTGTTTAAGGATTGCAAAACAATACACGTTTACCTGGGCAACTCCATATGTTAATGTACAAATCATAAATGAATAATGCCACATTAGATAAAACAAATAAGAAGAACAAACATGTTACAAGAAATGTAAATATTTGCACACTAATGTTAAAATAAATTAAAACAACTGGCAAAAAAGAACATGCAGTAAGAAAGAGAGAATATAGTTATCTACAGTTAATTGGGAAATCAAGGAATTAACTCAAAACTATTTTCCTTAAAAAAAGCACAGAAAAGCACAATTTAAAATGCCTTGTTAGGGTCCTTTCACACGTATGGACCGTTCAGGTCTGCCTGTCCATTGTCAGTCCATTCTCCTCTATGGAGCAACAGATGTCAGCAGTTGCATGTCCGCTGACATCCGATCCGCTCTGATACGGTAAAGCCAGACCGATGGAAACACTATTTTCCATCCATCTGGCGGATTGGATGAAAATGGACAGACGGTTTACATCCGATCCCCCATAGGGGAGAGCAGAGCTCTGACAGATCCGTACCTGCACAGTAAAAAATCTGACCTGTCATCAGACGGCTCAGCGGGGATGAAGGGATGGATCCCTGCTGAGCAGCGGAGTCCATCAAAACGGACTCCGCACGTGCGACAGAGCGCTTGTAGTGTTGCCATTGTAACTTTTATTGTCTTGTAGTTTTCAATTAAGTTTGCAAACATGGTTATTGCTAATATAATAATTCAACCGGGTGGTAGCACTGCTATCCCGGGTGGATGTCATATTAAGTCCTCCCAGTTCTATGCCTCGTGCATGCCCTAGGGGCCAATCTGTGACCTACTGTGCCCACCAGACACAGCAAAACACAGATCATTGTGCTGGGCCACTGTGTGCGGCCCTGGTACCATGTGATAGCTTTGACCAATCACAGCAGTCACATATCAGTTGTAAACAATGACTTTCATTCATTGCTATTGTGTACTATTGTGATGATCTATGTGATCAGTCACAGTGATCACATGGTACATGGCCAATCACAGTGAATCTGTACCATGTGATAGATGTGGCCAATCACAGCTATCACAATAGTACACACTGGAACATGAATGGATGCTCTTCAAAAAGTAAAAATGATTGCCTAAATAGTGATCACCACTGTAATGAACAATCATAGTGTGAAAAAAAAATCCTGTTCACCTCCCCAGAGAAGCATTTAAGAAAAATGATATATATATTTTTAATATACTGTCACCAGTTAGTGTTCCTAAATACCACCACACCAGACATATGGTGATGCTGTACTGTTCTGGTGACAGTATGTAAAAAAAAGAAAATATTTAATATCTTAAAGTGGAATTCCAGTTGAAAAATGAAAATCTCCCACAGATGTCCATGCTTTCTGACATCCAAATCTGTATTATCCCCTTTTTAATTTTTTGAATGGTTGATTAGATACATCCATCTACTCAAGCCATTCAGAATCCCTCCTCTGCTGTACCAACAACATTTGATGTGTTCAGATGAAAGTTCCTGCACACTGTCACTTCCGTGTTCTGTTGTCAGTGCGGATTATGCCAGCTAGTCAGCTCTGCTCTCCCTCACTCACTCCCCCCCCCCCATTTCCTCTTCTTGTGACAAATGCATGTCACATGCTCTGTCGGTCCCCGATCTCCCAAGTCAGCCAGCTCTGCTCTGCCCCCACTCTGTCCCGCCTCTCATCTTCCCTTCCTCTCACATTCCTTCTCATGAATGACGAGGCCAACTGATAATGCATACGCCCACCCACCACTCTGTGCTTGCAAGTCAATCAGAATTATGGTCACGTGATGGGGAGTAACACTGCTTAAAAAAGGTAACAAACAGTGTTTTTTTTTTTAGCTTGTGGGGCATATCAGGAAGGTTAGTGATTGGTTAGGGTTGTAGTAGCCCATTCACGGCATTAGGGTTTCCTTCCACTTTAATTATTCCAAAAATTGTGACAAAAATGTACAACTTCAAAAAACTCACCACAAGAAATGAGGTAGGCAGTCAGTACATCAGGGCCGATCAATATACACCATAGTTTGTAGACTTTATAACTTTTACACAGATTAAATAATATGCACTGCTTTGGGTTATTTTTACCAAAAACATGTAGCAGAATACATTTTGCCTTACATTTATGAAGAAAAATTACTTATTTGGATTAGTTTAACCATGCGTAACCACCTGTGTGAGCGAGCCCAAAGAAGGTGCACTGAACACCAATGTATGGGGGCCCGCTGGGTATCTAATGCTGTACATAGCCCTGACGCACGCAACACAGTCCTGACTTGATCATTCTACTGTATATGCTATGTTGTATGCTACACAATGAAGGGCGCACACTGATCACATAGTCCTGACTGCTTTACTCCGTATGCTCTGTTGTATGTTACGTAGTTCTGACCACTGCACAACATATGATATTTTACATGTTACAATGTTCTGACAGTTGCATTATATATGTTGTACATTAGATAAGACTAATCACTCTAGTTGGAATCAAAAGAAAGCTAAAAAAAGCTAACTGGGAGGGGATTGGGACTTTATATGACACACGAGTGTGAGAGAAAGATACTGGATGGATATGGTAAAACAATTTATTTTAGAAATAGAACAATATTTTCATAGTATACATCATATAGTCAATATTCAAATAGGTCATTACAGAGCCAATATATAATATGTGTACATGGATACAAGGATACAAAGCATACATTTGATGGCATACAAAAAATTGCCCCATCCATCACAATGATATGGTTATGTAAAATGTTCCATTATCGATAAACCTGCGTTTGTCCATGACCTCCAAGTACCCCCGCAGGGGGTTGGTCTAGAAGACCTTGTAAAAAATTGTCTTAGGTACAGCGTTTGACGGCAGCTGGTGGCTCTACGCACGTTTCGTGACTGAATGTCACTCATCAGGAGCAGGCTCGTCACTTGTCTAAGGTAAAAAAAAAAAAAAATCATATAGATATATTGGGAAAGATCACCATGCGGGAGGAAACGATAATCCTCCATAATAAAAATTCCCAAGAAAACCAACCTGTTGTATCCAAGGACTGTACACACGCAGGCAGGGAGGGGGGAAGCCAACAAGGGGCATCCACAAACGGGAGCTGAGGCGGGATGCATGGCAGCAAGACCCCCCCCAGGCAAGCCAACATGCAGGCACGGGCGTCTCCAGGGTGAATGTGTGTCTAGTGAAGGAATGGATAGTGATATAAGACTGAGTGGAAGATAATTGTGAGCAGGTGCATGATGAGGGACTGAGGAACTGTGGTTGGGGAAAAAAAAAAGCAAAGGGGACGGTGTTTTTATGTCAGTATGAATTAGGGATGGACACACGTTTGTGAGAATGTGTTATAATTAGTGTTGAGCGAACCCGGACTGTAACGTTCGGGTCCGTACCGAACTTTTGGGTGTCCGTGGCACGGACCCGGACCCGGACATTTCAAAAATCGTTCGGGTTCGGTCCGGGGTTCTGCTATTTTACTCCACGTGTTGAGAAGCTGCAGGGCAGCCAATCAACAAGCGTTTCACTGGTTTGCCCTTAGAAGCCATCACAGCCATGCCTACTAATGGCATGGCTGTGATTGGCCGGTGCATCATGTGACCCAGCCTCTTTATAAGCTGGAGTCACAGTGCTGCAGTCACATGCTCCTTGGGTTAGTATAGGGAAAGGTAGCTGACGGCGTGAGGGACAGATTTTAGCCATTTTAAGACCTGATCCTGCATCCTGAGATAGATTACTTTACTACTGCTGTCTGTGCTGTTGCTCAGAGGACAGATAGC
>BLSH010037988.1:270791-288240 GCA_018402905.1 Glandirana rugosa
GTGAAACGGAATAGGATTGATTTTCTTCTTGAAAAATTCTAAACAACCGTAGATGTCGTGTCACATTTATTACGTAACCAGTACTGATAAATTATATGTGTCGTGTCGTCAAACCTGATACATTGTTTGTTTTATCTTATACCTCACTAATCAGAACTGTATTTTTCGTCCCCCGTTTTTTTGCCTGAAATTTACTTCCGAACCGACCCATCTCCGTGTTAGAAGGTAGGGATATCAACCTTAGTTTTCTTTCGATTTTTTTCGATTGACCCTCCCCTAACCCTGAAATATACTGTGTGCTCACACTCTCTAAAATAAATTGTTTTACCATATCCATCCAGTATCTTTCTCTCACACTCGTGTGTCATATAAAGTCCCAATCCCCTCCCAGTTAGCTTTTTTTAGCTTTCTTTTGATTCCAACTATAGGGATGGAAGATTGTGCCTCTACCCAGCCAAGCCTTCATTTAAAGTCCGTTTTTTTGCCCCCTGCTTTTTATGTCAAGACTAATCACTCCATATTCTATTTTGTTTGTTACATAGTCCAAACTGCTGTGCTGTGTATATTAAATAGTCATGACCAATGCATTATTTACACTGTGCTGTAGATGCCAACAAATCTTAAAAAGTTCTTCTTTTAGTTAGGATAAGGCAAAGTGTAAGCTCTCTATATTCTGTGTGCAGAAAATCAGATATGATGGAAGATTCTTCATCTTTAAAATGATCATTTGTGCCAAGGTATATGTGTGTTTGTTACCTATTCCTCTTAAACCATCCACACTCTATACGGCATGCTAAGCATTTTTTTTATTTTAGTGTGCCACTGGGTGCCCGAGGTATTTAACAATTGTAGCAAAACCAATACACCATAATAATAATATGTATTTACACTTTCCTAGCTAATAAGCAATGACTGAGGGGTGTCAGGAACATATCTGTGGTCTATAGAGTAATCCCGCAGCTCTTGATATCTAGTCTATAGTGCTTGCAGGCTGCTGGGACTCAGGGCTGGCAGACTGATATGAGAAGGGCCATTGCTTGTGATGCAAAGAGGAAATGGTCTAGAAGAGCTTGTGGCATTGGCATGGGACAGAGCACTGTGTGGCCTGTTTTCAGTGTATGAGTGAGTCTTTAGATGGTTCTCTGGTTTCTTTGCAGCCGTTGAATTACTATACCTAACCACCCCACTGACTTGAGGTTATTGCTTGCCCTGACACCTTGCTAGGGTTAGGTTTAATAAAAATGGAGGATTTATTAAAAAGACTCATACATAAATACTGTACATAAACTCCTAAATGGCCACCGCAGTACTTCTGGCAGATGTGATGTCACTAAGCCCTGATCAACATGTTTCGTCCAACCACAAACATCATCAGGAAATGCAGCCGTGGTGACATCTGTGGTTGGACGAAACATGTTGGGTGGGGCTTGGGGATGTCACATCCACTGGAAGCACTGTGGTGGCCATTTTGGATTTTCTTCTGCTAACTTTTGAGGGTGTCTTTGTACATGTGAGTGGCTTTTAAATAAATTCTCAATTTTTATTAAAAATTGCTATACTATAGGATGTGCCTTTGCATTCTTCTTCCATTACATGTGTTGGTGAGCCCAAGCTAGCGTTGCTTAGATCTCTTTTAATAATGAGCTCCTACAAAGAGCTTTATCTCTAATTGCTACAGTATGCTACTACCTTCTTACCTAGAAGACCATCCATGTAATGCCAATGAAAAATGTGAACAGGATGTAGGCCCGTTGGAAGATTAACTTTGGGATAATGTCCTAGACTCAGTTTTGCACAGCTCCCTCAATACTGCACAGAGGCTTTTGAAAATAAATATTGTGCTTAGGATTCTTTATACCCCACTAAAATTGCACTGCATGGGTATCATACAAACTGTTACTACAAGCGGAGAACTCATACATCTACTATGGAGATGCCCCAAACTACACCGTTCCTGGGCGGCAGTGGTCAACACCATTAATTCTGTGTTCCACATTACAGTCTCTCTTGAGCCCACCAGGTGTATTCTAGGTATTTTAAATTACCTCCCACTAACAGAATCCTAGAAGGTAGCAGTTAACAGAGCCTTATTCCAGGCCCGTAGACTTCTCCTACAACTATGGAAAATGGACAAGGCTCCCACCACTAGAGAATGGGTACTCAGTATGGGCTATACCCTTAGACTCGATAAAAAAAAGGCCCAGGAAAGTTTGGCAAGTTATGGGGTGATTGGCTGGCAGTACTTGGCCTGGCTCTTCCATGAACTCTTCAGTCTACAGGGCCTATTTAGTCTATACAAAAGGGAAAAAGGTAGCACACTACCAGCTATAGACCAGGAAGAAATGCTCACTTTCTACCCAGCCCATTTGCAAACATGCATCAGCTCCACCACTCGTGCTTCCAGCACCTGCAAAGCACCCCCCAAATTTTTGCCTAGAGCAGCCCCTGCTGCTGCCTAAAGAAGAAATGGACAATAACAATAATAAAATATTTTTTTCCATAAAACTGTAACCTACCAGAGTTTGGAAAGGTGTTACATAAACTCCTTTAAGGTGTCCTCAAGATATTTCATCCTGTACTTCCTCTGTGAGGGCAGGATGAGTTCCAAGACTTTTTTCTTGTAATGGTGGTCAAGGAGGATTGCCAACCAACAATTAATCTTCTCCTTGATGCCACAAATTCTCGGGTCCTTTTGCAGGTTTTGAAGAATAAGGGAGCCCATGCACTGCAAGTTTGTAGAGGCATGAGAAGCAGAGTCTTCGGGGTCACAGAGGATTACACTATCTGGAACTCCCAGCCACATACTACTCCCAAGGTTTCTGGGGACAGAAAACCATCTCTTAGGGTTTAACATATGTCTTCATCTGCTTCAATGCCTCCAAAACTGCCAGAATCCTCCTCCCTCTCCTTTTGTGTGTTCTGTGGCGTCGCAAGAATGGAGTCTGTATAAAGCGGGTCTTGAAAGCAAAGGTAGTCTTTTTCTTACTCCTGCTGCTCTGCCTTCAAGTGCCTTGTCCATAATGCCATGCAGAGTATGCTCCAGCAGGGACACAAGAGGGATAGTGTCACTGATGCATGCATGGTCGCATCTCACCATCCTTGTCGCCTCCTCAAATGGTGACAGTACAGTGCATGCATCCTTTATCAGCAGCCATTGGCGTGTGGAAAAAAGTCAAGGTCCCATGAACCTGTCCTTGAGCCATACTCACACAGGTACTTGTTTAAGGCCCTGTCCTGCATGTGCAACTGCCGCAGCATTGTCAAAGTGGAGTTCCAACTGGTGGGCATGTCACAAATCAGGTGGTTTACCGGCAGGTGGAAATCCTTCTGAATTTCAGCCAACTGAACACTGGCTGTGTAGGACAGTGTGAAATGGCTAGAGATTTTTCTGGCCTGCCTTAGAAGATCTTAAACAGGTACCCAGATTTGAAAGAAACGCTGCACCACAAAATTGAGGACATGTGCCAGGAATGGTACATGTGCCAACTTTCCCTGTCGAAGGGCGGCCAGAAGCTTAGTGCCATTATCATACACCACCATTCCTGGCTCCAGCTAGCGTGGCGTAAACCACCTCTGGGCCTGCCCCTGCAGAGCTGAAAGAATCTCTGCTCCGGTGTAGCTCCTTTTCACTGGGACAGACCAGATGAAACACTGCATGGTATCTTTTAGCCTGACTTCTTGAATATCCCCTTGAACGCTTACGGGGTACTGGTGGTTCATAGGAAAATTCAGCAGAGGAGGGCATGGAGGAGGGGGTGGAGTTGACAGATCTTGCATCATCACCACCAGCTGTATGTACACATGGCGGCAAAACAAGCTCCAGCACTGAGCCCTGTCCTGCATCCTTCCTAGTTGCAAGCAGAGTTACTCAGTGTGTTGTGAACGAAATAAACAGTCAGGTCCATAAATATTGGGACATCGACACAATTCTAATGTTTTTGGCTCTATACACCACCACAATGGATTTGAAATGAAACAAACAAAATTTGCCTTAACTGCAGACTTTGAGCTTTAATTTGAGGGATTTACATCCAAATCAGGTGAACAGTGTAGGAATTACAACCGTTTGTATATGTGCCTCCCACTTTTTAAGGGACCAAAAGTAATGGGAAAATTGGCTGCTCAGCTATTCCATGGCCAGGTGTGTGCTATTCCCTCATTATCCCATTTATAAGGAGCAGATAAAAGGTCCAGAGTTAATTTCAAGTGTGCTATTTGCATTTGGAATCTGTTGCTGTCAACTCTCAATATAAGATCCAAAGAGCTGTCACTATCAGTGAAGCAGCCATCATTAGGCTGAAAAAACAAAACAAACCTATCAGAGAGATAGGTGTGGCCAAATCAACTGTTTGGAACATCCTTAAAAAGAAAAAACGCACCGGTGAGCTCAGCAACACCAAAAGACCCGGAAGACCACGGAAAACAACTGTGGTGGATGACCGAAGAGTTCTTTCCCTGGTGAAGAAAACACCCTTCACAAAAGTTGGCCAGATCAAGAACACTCTCCAGGAGGTAGGTGTATGTGTGTCAAAGTCAACAATCAAGAGAAGACTTCACCAGGGTGAATAAAGAGGGTTCACCACAAGATGTAAACCATTGGTGAGCCTCAAAAACAGGAAGGCCAGATTAGAGTTTGCCAAACAACATCTAAAACAGCCTTCACAGTTCTGGAACAACATCCTATGGACAGATGAGGCCAAGATCAACTTGTACCAGATTGATGGTAAGAGAAGAGTATGGAGAAGGAAAAGAACTGCTCATGATCCAAAGCATACCACCTCATCAGTGAAGCATGTTGGTGGTAATGTCATGGCGTGGGCATGTATGGCTGCCAATGGAACAGGTTCTCTTGTATTTATTGATGATGATGATTGATGAATGAATTCTGAAGTGTTTCGGGCAATATTATCTGCTCATATTCAGCCAAATGCTTCAGAACTCATTGGACTGCACTTCACAGTGCAGATGGACAATGACCCGAAGCATACTGCGAAAGCAACCAAGGAGTTTTTTAAGGGAAAGAAGTGGAATGTTATGCAATGGCCAAGTCAATCACCTGACCTGAATTCGATTGAGCATGCATTTCACTTGCTGAATACAAAACTGAAGGGAAAGTGCCCCAAGAACAAGCAAAAACTGAAGACAGTTGCAGGAGAGGCCTGGCAGAGCATCACCAGGGATGAAACCCAGCGTCTGGTGATGTCTATGCGTTCCAGACTTCACGCTGTAATTGACTGCAAAGGATTTGCAACCAAGTGTTAAAAAGTGAAAGTTTGATTTATGATTGTTAATCTGTCCCATTACTTTTGGTCCCTTAAAAAGTGGGAGGCACATATACAAACTGGTGTAATTCCTACACCATTCACCTGATTTGGATGTAAATACCCTCAAATTAAAGCTGAAAGTCTGCTGTTAAAGCACATCTTGATTGTTTCATTTCAAATCCATCGTGGTGGTGTATAGAGCCAAAAAGATTAGAATTGTGTCGATGTCCCAATATTTATGGACCTGACTGTATCATCCCTGACCATGCTTGCTGGACCACGTCAGAAGCAAGGTGGGCTTTGCTGCTGACTGCCTAGCCCAATGATGCCAAAACATTGCCTTCCACGTGATGGTACAGAGCTGGAATGGCTTTACCTGCAAAGAAATAGTGACTGAAAACATGCCATTGTGGTACAGCACATTCTGCAAATTCACAGAAGGGGGCAGAATCAACCAGATAGAAAGGCAGCAGTTGTAAAGCCAGCAATTTGGACAAGCTTGAATTTAGACACTGGGCATGTGGGTGGCAAGGAGTGTATTTTTTTTTCAATGCAGCAGCTGGGTGTCAGGGCTCGGCTCAGCTCTTCCTTCTCAGAGCAAACTGCTCAGCTGAGGGTTAATTGGCAGCCTCAGCTTCCACTTTGTCTCACCTGATGACCATATCCTGCCTTGTTAAGCCAGCTCTGCTAATATATAAACTGCCTGGATCAGATTGCAGGCGCCTTCGCCTTGATCAACATCTCTGGAGAAATCTCTGCTGCATTTTCCTTTGTAAGACTTTGCCTGTTTGACGTTCCCTTCTGGTTCCTGGATTAAAGACCCTGATCGGCTGACTCTCCTCTTGGCTCCTGATTCTGCATTCCATTTGTTTGACCTCGCTGATCGCTGGACTTCGGTTTCACTGGCTCGCTCCGACTATCCGCTCTGGTTACCGAACCCTGGCTATGTTTTGACCATGTTTACTCTATTTATATAAATTTAACTTTTTATTAAAAAGTGTGATTTCACTGCACTTCTGTCTTGGTCTGGTTCATGGTTCCTGACAGTAGGTGAAGGCCATTAATTCAGAAGATGCAGACAATCCACTTGCTGGTAATATGTTTTCCAGATTGGATGAGCAGGATCATCGCATAGATCAGTTTGCCATAGCATTACAGACGCTCCTGAATCGCACCGCTCACCTGGTTCCCCCTACGGTGGCACAACCTGTGTTGCAGAGCACTCCTGCTGATGCTCAAGTCTCTGTGCAGACACCCGCCTCAAATATTACCTTTATAAGGGGTATATCTGGTTTCCCTCCGCTTCCCCAGTGATTTGGAGGTGATACAATTCAATGCAGAGGATTTCTCAATCAGGTTGGGATATAATCTGAGATTCTGCCCCAGGCGTTCCCCCACGGACAGAAGCAAAGTAGGCTGGCTTCGTGATTTCTTTGCTTTCTGACAGAGCTTTGGCCTGGGCAAACACTCTATAGGAGATGCAAAAACCTGTTGTCCAGAGTTACCCAGAGTTTGTGGCCTCCTTTAACCACTTCTGTACCACCAGACGTCATATGACGTCCTTGGGTTTGAGTGGTGATATCTGAATGGTGCCTGCAGCTGCAGGCACCATTCAGATACCGTTTTTTTCTCCTGGCGATTCCCCGTCAGATAAAAGTGGTCTTAGCGGCGGATTCGCCGCAAGATCACTTATCAGCAGCGGGAGAGGTGCCCGCCGCTTTCCCATGATCTCCGCCGCTTACCGGACCCGCCGGCAGAGAAGATTGGAACCATCCCCCCAGTGTCCGTGAGCCTACTCGGTTCCATAATCCGGCAGGGCGGAAATGACGTCAGAAGTCACGTCCGCCCAAAGGTCTTAAAGGGCCCATTTTTTTTTTTTTTTGGAGTGTCATTTTTTTCAAATTTTCATTTTTTTTTTTTTTGCATTTCACTGTTAATAGGAGATCTGAGGTCTTTTGACCCCAGATCTCATATTTAAGAGGTCCTGGCATGCTTTTTTCTATTACAAGGAATGTTTACATTTCTTGTAATAGGACTAAAAGTGATACATTTTTTTAAAAAAAAAGAACAGTGTAAAAATAAAAAGTAAAAAGCAAAATAAATAAATGAATAAAAGTGCCTTTGTGTCTAAGCACTCGATTCCACTGCAGCTTCGGGCTACTCCACTTGCCATTGAGGCGATTGATGGGAGACCTCTACAGCCTGCCCAGATGACTCATGAGACTGCTCAGTTGAGCATGGCCATAGGGGCTCTTCACCATGAGATAATTGAATTCCAAGTCATTTCCTCTCATTTTCCGGTGGTTATTGGTTATCCTTGGTTACAGAGGCACAACCCCTCTTTTGATTGGCTTTGTGCTGAGGTTATTTCCTGGTCGCCATAATGCAGTAAGACATGTTTTCAGAAAGTGGCTAAGGTGCACCTCTTACCGCAAATTTAGCAATGTCTTTCATAAAGGTTAAGCCAGTAATTTGCCTCCACACCGGTCCTATGATTGCGTAATTAACCTTCAATCAGGTGCCATACACTCTCGTGGCTGGGTGTACCCTTTGTCTGTCTCGGAGGATAAAGCCATGGAGCAGTATGTCACAGACGCACTTTCTAGAGGGTTCATCCGCAAATCCTTGTCTCCTGCTGATGCTGGCTTCTTCTTTGTGAAAAAAGAGTCGCGAATTGAGACCCTGTATCGATTATAGGGGTCTCAATCGCTTCACGATTAAGAATGTTCATCCGATTCCGTTAATTACGGAGTTATTTGACCGCCTCAAGGGAGCAACGGTTTTCACAAAGCTTGATCTGAGAGGCACATACAATTTTGTGACGACCAAGGATGGCGATGAGTGAAAAACTGTGTTTAATACCAGGACAGGCCATTACAAATACCTCGTAATGCCATTTGGTCTTTGCAACGCTCTGGCAGTTTTTCAGGAATTCATCAACAATGTCCTCAAAAATATGTTGCAGCAATGTGTGGTGGTTTATCTGCACGATATCCTCATATATTCCAAGTCCTTAGAGAGCCACCACACAGATGTCTGCCATGTGCTTCAAAGGCTGAGAGATAATAACCTGTATTGTAAATTGGAGACGTGCGAGTTCCATCGTGAACAGGTTAAATTCCATGTCATTTCCACTGCTGGTTTTTCGATGGAGCCAGAAAAGCTATCAGCAATTCTACAGTGGCCCCGACCGTGGGTTTACGTCCACTACAACGTTTTCTTGGCCTTGACAATTTTTATCAGAAGTTTATTCATAACTTCTCATCTCTGGTCAAGCCCCTGATTGATATGACCAAAAAAAACTGTCTCCGGAGTCCATTAAGGCTTTTGAAAGTCTCAAGGCTGCCTTTGTTTCTGTTCCTGTGTTGGCACATCCGGATCCTATGTTACCCTTCATACTTGAGGTTGATGCATCTGAGACTGGAGTTGGTGCCCTTCTGTCCCAATGTCCCACCTCCGAGAGCACTATGCATCCTTGTGGCTACTTTTCCAAGAAGTTGTCTCCTGCGGAATGCAATTACGAGATTGGGGACAGAGTTGTTAGCGATCATTTTAGCCCTTAAATAATGGAGGCATCTCCTCAAGGGTACCACAGTTCCGGTTCTCATTTTGACTGACCACAAGAATCTCACATTCTTGTCTGAGGCTAAAAGCCTCTCCCACAGGAGGGCGCGATGGGCTCTGTTCTTGTCAAGCTTCAATCACATAGTCTCATTCTTAACCGTCACTAAGAATGTAAGGGTCGATGCATTGTCGCGACAGGTTTCCTCCACTTCCAAGATAGAGTCAGTTCCTGTTCCTGTGATACCTCCTGATCGTATTCTGGCTATGATTCGTACCAGTCTCACTTTAACTTTGGGTGATAAGATCCTTGGTGCTCAGATCCATGCTCCTCCTGAGAAACCTTGTGACCGCTGCTTTATCCCGGAGAGTCTCCGTACTGCTGTGCTCCAGACTTACCATTCTCCCAAGGCTGCTGGTCACCCAGGGAAGAAACAACTCATTTGGGTTATTTCCCAACAGTTCTGGTGGCCTAGTCTCTGTAGCCACCTTTGTAGCAGCCTGTTCCATGTGTGCTCAGAACAAAACACCACAACATCTTCCAGTCCAAAACACCACAACATCTTCCAGTAGGTCTTCTACAACCCATACCCAATGTAGAGCGGCCTTGGACCCACCTGTCTATGGATTTTATTGTGGAGTTACCCAACTCTCAGGGTAACACAGTTATCCCTATGGTGGTTGACCGATTCTCAACGATGTCACATTGTATTACTCTTAAGAAGTTGCCCACGTTCCAAGGAACTGGCATCCATTTTTGCTCAGGAGATCTTTCCCTTACATGGGCTTCCCAAGGTGATTATCTCGGACAGGAGTAGCCAGTTTGTGTCCAGGTTTTGGCGAGCTTTTGTACACAGCTTTCCTTCTCTTCTGCATATAACCCGCAGTCCAATGGGGCCGCAGAATGAGCCAACCAGTCCTTGGAACAGTTTTTACATTGCTATATTTCTGACCACCACAACAACTGGTCTGACCTGTTACCTTGGGCAGAGTTTACTCACAATAGTGCTGTCAATACCGCTTCCCGATTGTCTCCGTTTATGGCGAATTATGTTTTCCACCCAGCCATGTTGCCTGACTCATTTGTTCCTCAGAGAATTCCTGTGTTGGACGAGCATCTCTGTGGTCTTCATTCCACTTGGGTAAAGGTCCAGGAGTCTTTGCGACATGCCAATGATAGGTACAGATGCCGTGCTGACCAGACGCCTACCTGTGCCTTCTTACCAAGATGGGGAGAGGGTCTATCTACTTCTCGCAACCTCCGACTCAGTGTTCCCTCACTGAAATTGGCACCCCGGTTTATTGGGCCTTTCCGTATTCTCTGGAGAATCAACCCAGTGGCTTACACTTTAGACCTGCCTTCTTATATGCAGATTTCTAATGTATTCCATGTGTCCTTGTTAAAATCTTTGGTATGCAACCGCTTCACCACCTCAGTACCACGTCCTCATCCTGTTCAGGTTAAGAACCAAGAGGAGTATGAAATACAATCTATCATTGACCCCCGTAGGTTTCATGCGCGCATACAGTACCTTGTTCATTGGAAAGGGTGCAATCCGGAGGAGCGTTCTTGGGTCTTATCCTAGGATGTACATGCTCCTGTCCTCCTCCATGCTTTCCATAGATGTTTTCCCTTCAAACCTGGTGGCTCCTCGAGGCGGGGGGGGGGGCGTTGAGGAGGGGGTACTGTCAGGGCTGGACTCAGCTCTTCCTTCTCAGAGCAAGCTGCTCAACTGAGGGTTAATTGCCAGTCTCAGCTTTCACTCTGTCTCACGTGATGACCATATCCTGCCTGTTTAAGCCAGCTCTGCTGATATATAAACTGCTTGGATCAGATCGCAGATGCCTTCGCCTTGGTCAACATCTCTGGATAAATCTCTGCTATGTTTCCCTTTGTAAGACTTTTCCTGTTTGACGTTCCCTTCTGGTTCCTGGATTCAAGATCCTGCTGACTCTCCTCCTGGCTCCTGCCCCTGCCTTCCATTTGTTTGAGCTCACTGATCTCTGGACCACTGTTTCACTGGCACAATCTGACTATCTGCACTGGTTACTGAACCCTGGCTATGTTTTGACCATATTTACTCTGTTTATATCATTTTACCTTTTTATTAAAAAGAGTGATTTTACTGCTCTTCTGTCTTGTCTGATTCATGGTTACTGACACTGGGGCAGAGAAATTTTCTTCCACGTGATGGTACAGAGCTGGAATGGACTTCTCACAGAAAAGGGCAGAATCAACCAGACAGAAAGGCAGGAGTTGTAAAGCCAGCAATTTGGACAAGCTGGAATTTAGACACTGGGCATGTGGGTGTCAGGAATTATACTTTTCTTTTTCGATGCAGCAGCTAGGGCAGAGAAATGTGCCTGCTATACTCTACAGCTGGTGGTGTGCTGCTGGCAGACATGTTGCAAGGACCTGTGATACCCTTTGCTATACTATCATCCGTGCCAGTGGAGGCTGCTAAAAGGTAATGAGATATAGCGGGGGTAGACATGAAAGGTGAGTAGTGAGGAGGAAAATAATTGTGTCCCTTCTGTGTGGCTTTCAGGTGCTCTCTGCCAAGGGGCTAAGTGGTGGGAGATTAAATGCCTTTGCAAGCATGTGGTACCCAAATGGCTGGTGTTTTTGCCACGCTTGATCTGCTTGGGAAAGAGATTACAAATTGCAACAGTGCGATCAGCTGCACATGTGCTAAAAAAGGCTCACACAGCTGAGCTGTGGGAAGTGGGCGGGAGATAACAGCTCCACAATCTGATAGAACATCCTGCCTCATTGGGGTTGTGCCTCCCCCTCACTTTCCTGCCCTGTTCTATCCGGCACTCAAGTCGCATCAGTGACATCATCATTCCCTCCATCCTCATCATCACTGGAGCCAAATTGGCAATACCCTGCGGCTGGGGGAACATGATGGCCAATTTGTTGTTTATCAGTGTTCTCCCCTCTCTGTAGGCTCATGTTACTCCCTTCCTCAGAGCCAACATCAGAATCAAGTAATGCCTGTATAAAAAAGCAAGTGGTTGATGCTGTGTTCAAACAAATCAACTGACTCCTCAATGCATGATTCTGGGGCTATGGCAGTAATAGATGTGGACAAGGAGGCAGAATAAGCTGCTCTGGCAGCTGTGGTGGACTGCGCACTAGTCTCAGCTTGGGTGATAGAGGATGAGGATGTTTAGTAAGCCAGTCCACCACCACCTCAGCATGCTGTGGCTGGATAGCACAGGCAACATCACTAAACAAACAAGAGAAAAACATGCCCTGCCAGAGGATGAAGGCACTGCTGCCCCCTTATAGTGACATGGGAACGTCTGCCTCTCCTTGTTGACCTCCCAGCTATGATGGGGGGGCTCATTAACCAAATTTAATAGATACTGGGAAATGCGTAATTGCATGCACTTTATTCAATAAAAAGTGGTGTTTGTTGCACTTTAAATTGAGGAGTGCGGCTGACAGAAATGTAATAAAAAAGGGCGTCGCAGGCAGAAAAACTGTGGATGACAAAAAAAAGGGCAAAGAGAGCTGTTCTCTTTATCTCCACTCCACCAACACACTGCAAAAGGTTCCTGTGGGAAGGAACCTTTTATAGTGTGGGGTGGGACTATGAGCGCTGAGCCATGATCATCATGACTTTGTCCAATCATGGCACTGACTGTGCTCTGTGCCCTGATTGGGCAAAGCCTTGCACCTGACCAGTGGTCTGGTGCATTGCTTCATCCAATTAGGGCCCTAGAATGCACTGTGCAGTGCGCAGTGCATTGTGGGGCACTCGGCAGGTGAAAATCCCGCTGAGTGCCCCGCAAAATCGGGTGAATGGGCGATGTTTGAACCAAAATTTTGCTCGGCTCGAACTGTTCACCCAACTCTACTAGAGAGCACAAACCCAGAAGGAACACCAGGCGAAGATGGAAGCTCCTGCATCAATGACAAAGTGACACTGAAGGGCCCCATTTTTAAGGTAAATCTGTATAATATGCTAGTATGCAATCCATACTAGCACATTGTGGCATTAACCTGTAGGGGACCCGGTTATTTTATTTTCTCTCAGAGTTTACTACTGATTTATTGTCAGGTGTTTCTTCCTGGTGAACATTATAATTGATTGGGTTTGATTCACCTGCAGTGAATTTTGAGTAAATGTCACATTTACTGCTTTATAAATATACCCGTGTAATGTAACCATTTTAGGAAGCTTCTTAAAGTTGCAATTTACATACCTTGTAAAGTGTTAACAAGTCCTTATACAAGTCAGAAATGCACAAAGATGAATGCATAATCTAACACCTGAGCACTAAGCATTAGGTTTGTGTCTTTTTAATGCTCTTAGCTGCCCATGTGGATGAGCCCTAATTTGTGGCTACAATTAAATTATGCTGCAAGACACCGTGTCTATGAAGCAACACATTAAGCTACCACCTTATGGGACAATTTATGAGTCAAGACATAATTACTTCTATTATCAAATTATGAATCAGTGCCAGGGGAGTGGCTTATAAAGGAATTTGTTCATCTGGAAATATTAGTGTAAGAGGGAGGATTGCCATTTATTAACTAATCAGTCACAGTTTAGCACCTTTTTTATCTGGAAGGTGGCCAAGTGTGCCTGTTCAGAATATTCATGAATGGGTTAAAGCAGAGGTGCCCAACCTTTTGACCTTCTTTCGGCCACATTGAATTAAGAGGAATTGTCTTGAGACACACATAAAATACACTAACAAGAAATATAGCTGATGAGCAGAAAAAGTCGGGCCAATCGCAAGTTAACCATCTCTGATATAGACAAGGTACCTATCTGAGTAATAAAAGTTAATTTTTCTGTAATATTCTTTATTGTAAAAGAGGTCAACATAAAACTGTTGCAAGATTTGACACTATTTTTAGGAAATTAACATATCAATATCTGGTTTGATGTAAGTAGTAGCAATTCCCAAAGAATTCTCAAGGTGCTCATTAGATATTTTGATTCTAATTTTGCCTTTCGCTTGAGTCATCCTTGAAAATAGTTGTTCACAAATATAGGCGATTCTGAAAACTGATGACATCAATAAGGCATTGTTGTAAAGAGTGGGATATTTTTCTTTGGGAAGATAAAACTTATAAAAGTCCAGTAAATAGGCACTGTAAAATTTTTCTTCAGGCGCGTGTTCACCAAATGTAAATGCATGTTTACAAACTTACCACTTCGGGACCGCTCCGCGTACATTTACTGCTGCAGAGTGGCAGCGTAACGCGAATCGGCGTCTATAAACGGCGATTTGCACAGGCGTTGCTAGGGGGAAAACACGCACAGCCAGCGGCGCGCTCTCGTGCCCGCCACGCGCTTCCTGTCCACTGGCGACCCGTGATCGCTTACTACACAGGAGGAACGAGGAGCCGCTGATCCCCTCTTGGGGGATCAGGAAGGGATTTTTTCCCCCGTTATACCAAATTGGTTCATGCTTTGCTGGGGTTTTTTGCCTTCCTCTGGATCAACTGTGGGTGAAGGATTGTATATGGCAGCCTTTCTCAACCTTTTCAAAACTGAGGAACCCTTAAAATAATTCTCCGGTCTCAGGGAACCCCTGCTAAAAATTAAAAATCTACAACTCATGATACATTAGTGTGATGGTCAATGGGAAGAATGCTCCTTACACTTGTGGTCATTGGAAAGAATTACCCCCTTACAGATAGCTAAAAAGATCAATGATGTTCATTGGGAATTTATCTGAGTGGAAAAAATGACCATTTCAAGGAACCCCTAGCAACCTCTGGAGGAACCCTAGGGTTCCACGGAACCCTGGTTGAGAAACCCTGGTATATGGGATTGTTTGGTTATATATAATTTTTTTTTTCTTTGGTTGAACTAGATGGACTTGTATCTTTTTTCAACCTAACTATGTAACTATGTAAACACGGCGGTTCCCCGTTCTGACAGGGGGCATGACAGGTCTACTGATCCCTGTATTCAGGATCAGTTAGATCTCTCATGCCCCTGCCAGTACAGCCCTTACACAGTTAGAACACGCCTAGGGAACAGTGTTAACCCCTTAATTGCCCCCTGCAGGTTAACCCCTTCCCTGCCAGTGACATTTATTCCGTAATCAGAGGCTATTTTTAGATCGGATCGCTGTATAAATGTGAGTGGTCCCAAAAAAGTGTCAAAAGTGTCCGACATGGCCGCCGCAATGTTGCAGTCCCGATAAAAAAGATTGCCGCCATTACCAGTAAAAAAAAAAAAAAAAAAGTAAAAAGGCCATTAATGAATTCTCATGG
Organism: Glandirana rugosa; assembly: GCA_018402905.1. Lineage (NCBI taxonomy): Eukaryota > Metazoa > Chordata > Amphibia > Anura > Ranidae > Glandirana > Glandirana rugosa. Next base: position 285,867 of record BLSH010037988.1, read on the forward strand.
TTTGTAAACGCAGCAACTTTTGCGCAAACCAATCAATATACGCCAATTGCGATTTTTTTTTTTTTTTATGACAAATATGAGGAAGTATATATATCGGCCAAAATTGATGAATACATTTGTTTTTTTATATATTTTTTTGGATATGTATTATAGCAAAAAGTAAAAAATTGGGGCTTTTTTTCAAATTTGTTGCTTTTTTTGTTTATAGCGGTGATCTGAAGTGACGCAGAGGTGATCAAATACCACCAAAAGAAAGCTCTATTTGTGGGGAAAAAAAGGACGTCAATTTAGTTTGGGTAGAACGTTGGCACGACCGTACAATTGTCAGTTAAAGTTACGCAGTGCCGAATCGCAAAAAGTGCTCTGGTCCTAAAGTGGGAAATCCTTTTGAGGCTGAAGTGGTTAAAAAAAAATCACGCTTAAGGCCCCTTTCACACATGCGGACTGATCAGATTCACCTGTCCGTTTGTCAGGCGGACCTGATCGGACGCTCCATTCCCCTCTATGGAGCGATAGATGACAGCGGTGAGATGTCCGCTGACATCCGCTGCTATCCGATTCAATCTGCCAAATCCAGACGGATGAAAACCCTATTTTCTATCTGTCTGGCGGATCGAATGGGATTGGATGAAAATGGACAGGTGGATTTGTTTTCATCCGATCTCCCATAGAGGACAGCAGGGCTCTGGCAGGTCCGTCTCTGCATAGTGAGCAGAGACGGACCTGTCATCCGCCGGCTCAGAGAGGAACAATGGATTGATCACTGCTGAGCTAGCGGAGTCTGTGAAAATGGACAGCCATGTGTGAAAGGGCCCTTAGGCTTCACTGGTTTATTGTAAACACTGCTTATCCCGACAAGAGAAAATCTGTATTAAAAACTCACCTAAGCTGCATTTTTTCAAATCAGTTTAGGTGAGTTTAGCAGCATTTGGTGTTTGGGAGTTTATTTCACTGGTCAGAATTTTAATTTATTTTGGCCATTGAAATAAATAAATGCTGAAGTGCTAAACATTAGGTGCGTTTATGCACGTCTAGCGTTTTAAATGCCAGTAAACTCTTGTCCTGAACGCAGTTTTTGCGCTTTCAGAGGAATGTCAGCAAACTCAGCTGCCTATAAACTCCTCTAAATGACTATGTATACATAAATAAACAGGATAACACAGTGGAGAGTTTAAAAGCTTCAGAAAAAAATGCCCAACTGCTCCTAAATGCCAATTTAGCAGCTGCAGTGTACATGAGGAACTCGTTATTGTTGAGGGATGCAGGGGAGAGAGGAGCAGAAGCTGATCATATTTTGTTGGGAGAGGATACAGAGAAGGACCCTGCCACAAATCAGTGGGTGGAGAGAGAAGAGGCAGAGAAAATGCTAAACATAAACTGCAGGGGGCAAGGGTAATGCATGAGCTGTAATTTTGCTCTGCTGCAGTGCATACCTTTTCTCTTTATACTGTATGTTGTGCAGCTGTTTGTACAAGCGTAAAAAATGTGATCAAGCACCGCCATATCAGTACCACATCCCTGAAATGTAACAATGAAAAAATGATATCTGTGTGGGGTGAAACCCCATCCCCACAGAGATAGATATTGGGACTTTAACGGTACGGTTTTTCTCTCTCTGAATGATCAGACTGGTATAGTGATATTTATAAAAATTTATTAATACACAACATATTAAAATCACCAATTTAGAAAAAAATACATAGATACAAAATAGAAAAACTGGACAATACAGTACATTGACCAAAACAGGTCCATATGCTCTCAGTTGGCGGAATAGCAGTGAACTCCAGTGACTGGTAGATGTAAGATACGTATCTGTTCTTCCCAACGCGTTTCGCCAAAAAAAGCGGCTTCCTCAGGGGAAATTGAGCAGAAACCAATTACAGGTATCCGTATCCTAAGTAAGTATAACACAGTTCAATAAATATAAAGTACTGATGTATTAATTACCTTTTACATTTATACAAAGTATTCCGTTTGTCGGACATATATATATATATATATATATATCTTGTTCAAGTCTGATCATATACATATTGATTAATTGGTCTATAAAAAAACCTTTCATTCATATTGTACATAAAAGTAGAAAAATGGGGTACCTTGATACTTTATGAAAGAGAGGGACACTCTGTATTTAGACCTCTGACCGTTTCGTTATCAGTCTCATAATGTTTTAGCAGGTCTGTGAATGCATGTATCACCACTGTCAGGTGCATAATAAGCCCTGATCCTCAGATGCAGAGGTGAGGTAGCTGTATAATACAAAATTGTTTGTCACCAATAGATCATATCATTGTTAATCCTATGCAGGTTATCAATAGTCATAAGGTGCAACTTACAGATTTGATGCGCCAAAACGGAGACAGACAAA